>LXKZ01000432.1:0-127921 GCA_001856765.1 Endoconidiophora polonica
AGTAACCAACCTGGCGTCGTTTAATTGCGTAGCGATATAGGTAGACGTTAAATATATACTCACACCCAGAGAGAGAGAGAAAGACTGCATAATCTGGACCTTGAACTGCAAAACCGCAGCAGAATTAGTGTACAGATTTCCGCCGTAGGTTTTTGTGAGCCTATCTAGTCGAGGTTTTATATGCTTTCACAGACCGAATACCAGACGACATCAGAGACTAATAGCCCGTACCCGCTTGTCTTTCCTCCTCGGTACAAACGTCCATGTCGATATCAATACGGCCTCTTTATGTAGGTGCTGAAGAGGAGCGTTACGACAACGTCACATGACAGCTTTGTACTTCAGGATCATTTAAGTATATGTTTAGCTAGTTCCCATACGCAAGAGAAGGCGGGTAGCAGAAAGCCGAACATAAGATGGGGGAATGAACAGTTTGGTCAGTAAAGGCATTGGCAGAGTCAGAAGAGAATATGAGTAGTTAAGAACGTCGAGGAAGCAAAAGGCAGAGCTTGAGGAAAAGCACTTTCATTTGTCAAGGTAGATTTACATTCGCTAGAGTTCATGATGATCTATATGCTTATGTATATTGCAGCATACGATAGTCAATTGACCACACGTATTAATTTTGTTCTTAGGTTTTATGTGTCCATGCTTCATAAGTCCCGTATCCTATGCTATTTCCTTGATCATCCCTTTGTTACTAAGCAGTACCCCGTCGTTGAAACGGACTAAAATGCCGCAAATAATCCATGATAGAGGATGACCGTTTAGTCTGTGGTTCCTGCGGCACCATGATTTCCCAGTTAGGTTCTCCTTCGGGGTTAAACCTCATCACGCTGGGGTTAGAAGCATTTGGTTCTAACCGCGGTCGATGCGGTGGCGGCAGCATTGGCACCGATGGCAAGTGACTAACCATCCGTTCCAGCTGTTCCAGCGCCGCCGGTCCCCGCTTACGCATGCAGCTCAACTGCATATATACCAACTCGCGGTCTGACATGTTCAACGCAGCGGGGTCGTTGCGCAGCAAGGCCTCAAGCATCCAGCGTTGGGCCAAGATAAGTGCCCCACTATACGACATCTTGCGCATCTTTTTGCAACGACTATCCAGTGCGTTTTGTTTACGTGTGTACCAAGCCTGATCATGAGGCGTGGTCCACGAGATATGAGGGTTGGCGCAGGTCCGTAGCCCATGGCCTGGCGTCAATAGACGGCGGTATACGTCGACAGAGCTGTCAGGGATTTGTGTGACGAGCGACGATACACCTGGAGGAGGTTCGGCGGCATTTTCTTGGCGGTAGACGATGACGTCGAATGCTACACTAACGATCTCAATCGATTTGTTGTTCTTTTTGTATCTCTGAACCATAGCCTGCAAGCTAGGCGAACATGGGGCGGTGCTTCGCTTATGAGGGCTGACCAAAGAAGATCTTCCTTGTGACAAACTAGCTGGTGCTATTGAGGTAATTATAGGTGTTGATGGTACTAGCGGTGTAGCCGTACTGTTCTCGCTTATTTGTTCTGTTTGTAGCTTATTTGTGGGGGTTATATCAATACAAGAGGTAACTACGCTCCTTACGATCTCTGCTGGTGGTGACCGTATTTGTTCAATGCTGATATTGTTGATGCACTTATAGTGGCGAATTGCACTTGGTGCCGTCTTAGCTAGAACGGGTGTGATTTCCATAGCGGCATGGTGTGAGCGAGTTGGAGTTTGTAGTCTTCCAGTCATAGCAACAGGCAATTGCTGTACAGAGCACATGTCTGTTCTATCCAGGCGAGATAATCCTAATCCACGGGCCGGAAAACCATCGATTAGTAGTGGTGAGGGTGAGTATTGAGGACCGTCATGTGGTCTTGTCTGAGTTGCTTGTCTAGACTCTAGGATGATAGCAGTACTTTCAGCAATCTCTTGTACAGGATCAGGGATGCCGATTTGATATGAAACAACACTACTATCATCTTCATACAAGTTGTCCATGGGCACCTTAAAGCCCTCAGGTTTGTTCTTTGATGGCGTAGGTCGCACAACTTTGCTATAAGTAAAATTGTCAGAGTCGGCAAGTGGTGATTCCTGTAATAGGTGAGACGCCGGCTGGGTCGATGATTCAGTAGGTATTCCTTCAAAGTGCGTAATAGCCTGAGCTGTTAGAGGCATAATTTCCAAGGACGCTGGAACCTCAGAATGGACTGCCTCGCGGATGTTCGTAGCGTGTTGAAAAGCGGCCGCTCCGTTCGAGGTAGGCTCGTTGCTAGTGTAGATAGCATCCTTTGTAGGTGTTATACAGACGGAAGTAGTTGGGCTGCCACAGTTACTAACAGAACTATCGGTCATGTACTGATTTGCTATATCAACTCGGGGACACACCAAGATGCGGTTGCTTCCAGGGCCTCTACGAGTAACCTTGATAGGGTACAGCTCCAATGATTTCTTACGGGCTGGAAGCGGCGGTGGCAACATGAAACCTTGAGGACCATGTATCTTAGCCGGAGAATATTGCTTAGCTTGGACGGCTAGCGTGGCCTTATTAGGCGAATCATTCTCTAAGCTAAAGTTATCTGCCGATACACTCGATTTAGCACGCATCTTTCGTGGCAGCTTACTCGCAAACTCATCATTGCTACTATCGGGCACATATACCGAGACCACTGATTGAGTAAGTCGTGATTCTTTCTGATAGTTTGATGTACTGTCGTTTGATGGATGTGCAGTGCGTTTTTTCATGTTTCCAAGTATGGATGGAGTCGTAGAATTCTCCTGGTCATATGCTGGCCAGTTCTGTGGACAAGCTAGCACGTCTGATATAGCTGTCTCTGTAGATAGCGGAGTGGGGCATTTCGGCTGGGTGGACTCTACATTCTGGGATGTATCTGGTGTTACTGGGACCCTAGAAGAGATATCTTCCTGTAGCGGGAGAGTATCATATCTGTCCGAGGGGTTTGGTGAAGAAGATATGATTATGACAATTGATTGGGAATCCGATAAAGAGCGTTTTACGTTCAAGGCAGCTGGTCTGAGAGGAGGAAGGGCAATATTCCTGAACATTTCTTGTGTATGCTGTTGTTCTTCTACCTTCTGATGAGCGGACAGTCCTGTTTCTGATTTCCTCCAGTTTTGACTTTGTGTCCCGGCAGCATTTTGCACATCAGAAGGCGCTGGTGACGGACAATCTTGAACTCCATGGCTCAAAGATGCCTGAAGTCGTACTGGATCTTTTTTGGGTGTATTTCCGTATTTAACCGATATGTTATCAGATCCATAAATCAAGCCGCTCTCTTTGCCACTAGTCTGTAATATCGAGGCATCAAGACATCCTGACGTGCTCAAGAACTCATGCTGAGTTCTCTGACGTTTCTTAGTGCTATGAAGCTCATTCGAAGAAGATCCTTGGGAGCGTCTCCTCCGTTTCTTCGGAGGTATTAGTCGTTGCACGGGAGTCATGATGTGTAACTCAGTACCAGACTAGGACGAATGAGTATGCTACTCATTAGCAGCATCTGTAATATTTAGTCAGTCATAACAGTCTTGGCTTGCACAATATGTATTCAATAGAATGGGTCTAGACAGCTCAGGTGCTTATAGCGGTTTTTGTACAACATATTAGGAGTCCGCAGCGGTTTCACCAGAGTTCCCATCATGATTCATGTACGTCTCTGCCTTTGGTCCTGTTTTCATGGAAAGACTGAAAATCGTGGACTCCAATAAAGAGACGCCGGATTGTTTTTGTATCCAAGCAACAACAAATGTATGGCTACTCAGAATAGTAACAACAGAATATGTCTCTATATTGGACATGAGATGCTACAGAGCTGTGACATCCCATATATATAGAAGGGAAACAATAGCAACCCCAGATGATGACTCTTTTGACCTTTTACCAGAACATCATAGCTGTCTTTGCAGATTGGAGCTTCATTTTTTCAGGAGGAACTTACGCTCATGGTCAAGCGATCAATCAATATATGCTTGTGCAGCTCTATCCAGCGGTTTGCTAGCAATCAGGCGCGACAATGAGACTTGCACTAATAGCTTGACTAATTTTCTTAGGCTCAGAAAATGGAAAATAGGTGGACCTTACACCATAAGCATCATAGTAATCGAAGCAGTACGTGGCCAATACTAGGTTGCAAAGGTTAACTGGTTTAGAGAAAGCTTAGGTCCCGCACGACGATAGAAATGAGGAGGATATCTCAAGAGGAACAGAAAAGTCAGCCATAAGCGAGAAGTAGGATGGGCTGCTAAACTGCGCAAGGCTGATGATCTGAAGTTTTTGAAAAAAAGATTAACGCGAGGCTGAAATAAAAGTCACTCAACGCGTGTTGAACGTTTAAGTGATCTTGTTAGTGGATCTTCCGGGTTGACCCATACATTGCATATAAGTTTTACTTAACCCTAATGTTCACAGCAATCACTAAATTGTCCCATAGGAGACAGCTATAATATTGTAGAGTTTTAAACTCAGTGAAGCTTTGAAGAAGAAAACACGCAATCAAATATCTAACCACTATCATACAATACATGTACAAGCACCTATCAAGAACATATATCTAAGTTGATTACGCAATAAAAGCCCTAAACGATGCTTAGTTTCACTTATGAATATATCATTAAATAAGTCTTGTCTGACGTCGAGATAACCAACAATCACATGCAAATGCGCAATATTACTACTAGTAGCACTAGTTGTCTACCTTTAGATAGTGCACTAATCATTGTGTGAATTACGCTGTGTTTATTAGTGGGGTCCGTAATCTGCTCTAGATAGTCGGTTCACTGTAATTGGAACTGTCCGTGCATAACAATGGTACAAAATACGACAAAATCATTCATAACTTGAAGCTTGCGAACCTGTGTTTATGTTCGTATGTACTGAGTTGTCTGTTTAAACTCGATGATCGCGGGGCACTTAAGCGACACTTGTGATTTTGAACGCCGAAACAAGTCAAGTTGTGCGTAACACCTGCTGCTGCCCTCGTCACTAGTATCTTTGATCACTTCTTTAACATCATTTCGCGATACCCTCAACTACAAACACCCCTAATTGCGATAGTCGTCAATTTGCGAATAGCTTCACCCTGGCAATTTAGCACGATATGGACTTTCTCAAGTCGGCTATGGCTTCAGCCATGGCTATGCAGGGCCCTCCATTTCCCTATAACTTTGGTGATCGGGTCGACATCGACCAGTCGATCTGGATCCTTAACAATGGTACCAAAAAAGTAAGTTTAGTATCTGCTCGTCACTCTTGATAGCGCCAATCTGCTCTGCAACGCCTCGTAGTCGGGAACTGCTGACCATTTGCGTGTAGGAGGATGGCTCCAACTGTAGTATCTTCTCGTTCGATATCACGGCCAACCGATCACGGCTCCCGCTTGCCCGCAATGCTCTCAAGAAGATGCGCACAATGCGCCACCCTGGCGTGATCAAAGTTTTCGATACGGTTGAAACTGAAACATACATCTACATCGCCACTGAGCGTGTGACGCCGCTGCGCTGGAATATCAAGCGCAAGAGCCTAAGTCACGAGACTATCAAATGGGGCCTCTTCTCTATCGCGACAACAATCAAGTTCATCAACGAAGATGCCACTTCTATACACGGAAGCATACGAGTGTCGTCTATATATACATCTGAGAGCGGAGAATGGCGACTAGGTGGATTTGACGTCCTCAGCAGTGTAAAGGACGATGAGGCCATTATCTATTCTTTCGGCAGCCAAGTCCCCGATGCTAACAAATATGCGCCGCCTGAGGTTGTGCGTGGAGGCTGGGATGTGATAAAAAAGAACCCTCAAGCCGCCGTGGACTCCTTCAATTTTGGAACTCTGATCTTTGAATGCTTCAACGGCGATTTTTCAAGTTCTGACCAAGCAGGCCAAACCAAGAATATTCCACCAACCATGCAAACTGGTTATAAACGTTTGGTCAATCCAAATCCTAAGGCTAGGTTGACTGTAGCGCATTACCTGGACCAAGGCCGACGCTCTGGATCCTTCTTTGATTCGCCCTTGATCAAGTTAACAGAGACTGTTGACAATCTTGGCATGAAGACAGCCGAAGAACGTGATGAGTTTCTTAATGATCTTGACTCACTAGCAGACGATTTCCCTGAAGACTTCTTCAAGATGAAGGTCCTCCCTGAACTTTTGAAGTCTGTAGAGTTTGGAGGAGGCGGACCTAAGGCTCTATCTGTTGTGCTAAAGATATCTACCAAATTATCCGAAGACGAGTTCAACAGCAAGATTACACCGGTGGTCGTCCGTCTATTCTCAAACCCCGATCGTGCATTACGGGTTTCTCTATTGGATGGCCTTCCAGGTATGATTGATAGATTATCGCAGAAGATCGTCAACGACAAGATTTTCCCCCAAATAGTAAGTTTCCATTTCTTCTACAACCTATAGAGCGTATATATTGGTTAACATCTCCATCAGACTACTGGCTTCACCGATGTTGCTCCTGTCGTGCGAGAGCAAACTCTAAAATCAGTGCTTACTATCATCACGAAACTATCGGATCGCACTATAAATGGCGAGCTTTTGCGGCTTCTTGCCAAGACACAGAATGATGAACAGGCGGGTATCCGTACAAATACGACCATCTGCTTGGGCAAGATTGCTAAGTATCTTAGCATGTCAACAAGATCCAAGGTCCTCTTGGCAGCTTTTGGTCGCTCCCTCAGAGACCCCTTCGTCCATGCGAGAAACGCTGCTCTCATGGCCTTTGCTGCAAGTACAGAGTATTTCAATGAGGAAGATTCTGCTGCCCGCGTGATTCCCATGGTCTCGCCTCTCCTTATTGACAAAGAAAAGGTCATCAGAGATCAGGCTAGCAAGACACTTGATATCTATCTGCACCATATCCGAAAGGCTACCGTTAACATGCCGGACTCCGTGCTGCCACCGCCAAACTCTGAGCCTACGGCAAACACTCCCCGAATGAGCACTCCTCAACCCCCCGTAGCCGGTGGTGGAGACTCCGCAGCTAGTTGGGCAGGTTGGGCTATTTCATCGTTCACTAACAAGATCGCCTCTGCTACAGGCGAGATAGAAGAGCATCAGGGATCCGCCCTTAACACTAGTTCTACTGTTCCTACGCTACAGCAAATACCTTCTCCTACATCAAGCAAACAGCCTACTAAAACAGCTAATCTGCTTAGACAAACAGTCAAGTTACCACTAGCTTCGTCCACGCATACTCCATCTCAACTTGCCTCATCTGCTGTCACTGACGATGACGGGTGGGGCAATGATAATGATGATGATGGCGGCGATGCATGGGGCGCCATGGACGACGAGGCAGGCACGGAGAACACCAAGTCATTGGCCAACGACAAGGACGATGGCTGGCTTCAAGAAACAAGGGAATCAAACTCTACGAAGAACCCCGTATCATACGACGATGGCGGCGAGCCTGACTTTGCCGGATGGTTAGCTGCACAGTCCAAGAAGCCAGCCGCCAAAGCGTTACCCAAGGGCCTGACGAAAAGTACAGCGGCAGCACGCAAGCCTCTAGTTTCTACCAAAGCAAAACCAGCTATGAAATCAGTTGTCGCTAAAAAGATTGATACTAAGCCGAAAGATACTGGGGATGATGATGGCTGGGGTGATGGTTGGTAATGGAATCAAGATGTTGGGTTATTATAATGTAATGTTTTGGATATCTTTTGAGGGTTCTTGATTTTGGTAATATCTGCCTGGAAATATACCAATCCATAGCGGTTTAATAAGGATGTGAATACATAAATAATATAGCTTTTTAATATATATTTAACATTGTATAACTATTTAATTAGTACATGCTTCAAGACCAATATTGAGATAGCCTTATAGATTACACACACACATATATATATCTATATATAACGAGACTTTATATTGAGTAGCTATAACGGTAGAGAAGTATTTGATCACCGCTCACATTTTTTGCACCATGATAGAGCCAAAAAAACGCCAGATGAGATAGGATGAAATAAAATTAAAATCGAGTACCGGGTAATACAATGACAATGATATAACGCCGTACCAGTCCAATAATAATCGCAAACAGCAAAGAAAAACCAACACACAAAAGAAAGAGTATCAAATCGAAACGTTAGATAACCCCCAGATGACAGCGAATGTAGAACGTTACATAACATGTCTTTGCAAGATATAACCCCAAAAACTACTGCCCCGTACGGGCAGTATAATGATATAGAAGCAACCAGTTTAACGCGCCTCGGAATAGTCGTTCAAGGCAACACACACTGCTCCTCTGTGATGGCCATTGTACTGGCGAATAACCTGCTGATTGCTCAGCTCCCATAGGCGAGCGTAATGGTCTGAGCAGGCAGTTACTAAATAAGCTGAGTCTGCACTAAACGCACAATCCCAAACCCAGCGTTGATGGCCATGGAGGGTAGCCTCTAGACGAAAGGGGTTCTGCTCTTGGTCTGGCACAGCTTCGGTTTGTGATACTTCCCAAATCTTTGCGGTATGGTCGGCGCTGCATGTGGCAAGCTTCTTGACATCAGGTGAAAGCAAGATGCGCGTGATGAAAGTCGGGTGCGCCTGGAATTGAGTCACTAGTAGAATTTCAGTGCGTTCTGGTCCAGGAGTAAGTTGCCAGACAAATACAAAACCCTAGTAGCTATACGTTAGTGGGATTTTGACGAAAAGCCGTGAAGGTAGCTACTGATAGGAGCTATTGTACTTACAAGTGTGTTGGCAGCGCAAAGTAGAGTGCCGTCGCTAGCAACAGTGACAGTAGACATTGGTGTATCTTCATCTGGTCTCAACATATGAGAGCAGTTGTTCTCAGCCAAGTCCCACACGCGGACATACCCAGCGCGATCGCAGCTGATGATCTCTCCTTGGTTGGGGTGGATCACAACGTCGTTGACGGGACACCCGTGGACATAGGTGCGTTGGACAATACCATTACGAGTTTCCCAGATGCGCACAGTTCCGTCTTCGGAGCTCGTCACCATCCACTTTCCCTCGCAATGGAAGGCAACGCCGGTGACATTGCCTTGATGGCCTTCGAATTTAAGAAGAGCGTTCGGATTGGTCGACTTTATATCGTATAGCTTCACCTTGTGAAAGCCAGCGGCGGCAAGAAAGCGCTTATCAGGCGAGATGCATAGACGGTTTACTTGCGACTCGGGATGTTGAATCGTACGGGAACATATGCCAGAAAGAGCCTCCCAAAACCTAGACAGGCGCACAGTGGAAGTCGGAGCAATATGTTAGACCAGTTCTGCAAGATAGGCGAGCTAATTGGGAGGATGGTAGAGAAAGAAAGACATGAAGTTGAAGTGGGAAGTGGTGAAGTACCGAATTGTGTGGTCATATCCAGCTGCGATATCACGGCAATGTCAGCGAACTTGTTGATTGGCGGGACCAGAGAAAGGTATGCATCGCGGGATTGTTGCGATGTTACCAAGTAATAGGCTGCGAGCTTGGTCTGCGCTAGGCGGATCTTATTGCAGAAACGCCCACCAAATGGCGCCTGGAATGTGTAGAATGCGGGCAGACGGTAAACTAACCTGTGCAAAGTATAACTGACATGGCGGAAGACGGTGATCGCCTGCAAAGTCGTTATCGCTTAGAGGGTTTCCAAAAAGGTATGCTAGATGCAAGAATACTAAAGAGTAACGGATAATCACTGTTTTTTGACAGTGGTCGTGGGCGTGCGGAGTTTAGTTCAGTTTCCTCGATTCAGCCTGTAAAGCTAAATCTCAAAAGCATCACTAGGGGATACTGATGAAAGCATTGAAAGCATCAGCTAAAGCCGCAATCCCAGCAAAGCAAAGGTTGCATAAGCCAGGCGCATTTAGCAGCAGGTTAATCAGTTAATCAGTGCAAGGCTGAGTAACTTTCATTTGCACAACAGTGGGTTTAGATTTACTATAGAAAAGCTAAGGGTTATCGGCTGAATCGTGGCAATAGCAAGCCGAAATTAGCCTCAAAATATTCATCGCCACCATCAAAGGGAATGTCAAAAACATTGCATTACATAAACTCCATATTGAACAACAATTCTTCATTCATATTTTATAATTTAGGATTTGAAGGGCCGTCTAAATTCATATCTAAGCATGGCCCTTCTTCTATTAGCGTCAAAGTGGGTTAAGCCTAGCATCTTGTTATGTTATTGTGGGGTTGAATCCTAGAACAGGAAGGTCGAGCTCCGACTTACACGAGGAGCAATTGCTTGGAAACATCACGGCTTTAAGGAGTATGTTTTGGTATTGGAACATAAAGGATCAACAACTGCTTCCTTGCCTTGTTTGCCTTCATCTCCTACATCATGGAAAAGTGGTGTGTTATCGTCGGCTGCCGCTACCAATTTATCTTGAACACCCTACTTTTGACGAACATTGATCCCTGACCACAGCCGTTATGTGGTATATATCATCCTTAGAATGTGTTGATACCTACTAAGGCCTATCTTTTTGGTCTTGGGTCCGGCCGATACGGGTCTCTTGGTTGTTTGTTCAGCCGCGTCTGCCCGATATCAACATATTGCTGTATTGTCCACATACAAGCCATTTGCATTCGCCCATCTGCTCACGTCCAAGATAGTCAAGTCCATCCATGCCTTGGCGAGTCTTTCTTGCTGACATATCTAAATGTAGCCGAAACACGCTATATCATAGGGTTAACCTATTATTCATACGTATGTTTGATTTGGGAATGAAAACTACCACCAGACACTACTTTGTCGTATGATCTTCGAGTTCCACAACGCCAGCGACTAACTTCCTTTTTGGATTATATCTAGCAACCAAGTTTATGTGTCTGTAACGTCTAGCTAATGGACAGCCTTACCTTGTTGCAGTGTAAGCAAAGTATGTTTCGATAACTAACATTTATACTATGTTTATATGCATCTGGTATCTCCCTATCTTTATATCAGCCGGCCGCATACGAAGATACGCTTTTCAAGATTGTGTAAGTTAGAAGACATTGAACCCCGCCTACCAAGCAACGCAATATGCAAATAATTATCTCTTATGTTGTTACATGCCTTAAAAACCTTCTAGACTCTGTTTATACCTTATAAGCCTATCAAGCTCTCAATGGATAAGGCTTATCTCATCTTTGGCCCATTCAACAGTAAAATACCAACCGTCAACATAGTACGTACAGTTCCACTCAAACTCAAAATTCCAATACTCCAAAACCATATTGGCTTGACTGTTGCGTGTCCACAAAAGATCGTTCGGTCCTCTATCTCATATCACCGTTCTACCTATACCCAATATCATATGCTAATGCGCAGTTCAGGCATGTTCATATGTCTGTGGTAGACCCGAACAATGACATGGGAACAAAAGCATCCCAGTGCCCTCGCAAACGCGACACGGAAATGCGTTGCATCCAAAACATGACGGTGGTCTATAGCCAACATTAACAAAAGCTCTCCATTTTGAGTATCGGAGTATTAATCAACATACCTTTGGTGGCCAGCACAGCACTCACAAGTTTTAGGAATTTGAGGGATATCTGAATCAACCACCTCAAAGCATGATAGGCAGTAAGGATCACTGACTCGTGCTTTCTGGATGGTTTCCATAATGGATAGATTTGGTTGAAGTATGGTCTCAAATCCTGAATCTCTCAAAATATCTTGATATAAGGTATATAAGGTATGAAGAAGATATTATAAGCTTGATGGAGCGTGAAGTTAAGAATGAAGAGTATATCACTAACAAAAAACTCGTCGTAGAATTGAGCACTAGGCTTCCCTCTTATATATGTGAGTCTTTGATTTGGTTCACAGCATGGCGTAAGTGTACATATATAGAAGCAGCCTGTTCCATAATCCAAAGATGGAAGTCCTTCATAGCCAATAGCAGCCACATGCCTTAGTTGAACCATATTTCACATTTCGGATCTACTTACCTCGATCCATTGGAAAATCCACCTACCTATGCCTTTATAAGCTTTATTCTCACTCAGCCGGCTATATCTTGGCTTACATGCAGTCTGGTTTCATTGCTTTGCTCTATACATTGACCTCAGTCACGATAATTTGAGTGGATACATCCACGGCTGAGGTAGGAAGATGGGCAGGTGAATCATACCCCCCCTCACATAATTTATCAAAATATTGGAGAAATTCAAGCCTAACTCTATGACAAGAACATAACTACTCTGAACTTAACGAGGATAAATCTAGAAGAGATAAATCTGCAACAATTAGCCTACGCAGCTGCAGCTGCATTAACCTGCACAAATACCATATATCAGATCCGAAGGCATAGACGAAAATCAGTTAATCCTTATTTGGCAGTTAATACATATTGTCCGGGGCCATGCCGCACCGTTAGGGCCTCCTTGATTGCATTTATACAACTACGTCTTAGATATATATACTGACAGTTGGCGTCTAATACTAGTGCAAATAGCAACGTAGTTTAATCTACTAACTTTTTGAGCTATTCCGTACCCTGCTCCGCAGCACAATACAATGTATGCTATTAGTAGCAATAGCAGCAGATGCACTCATATAGGTAGCCATTTTAATGATACTGCATGCACAGTATTGTTCGCACATATCTCTTGTAAGGTTTTCAGCCTGTAACGCCTAGATAGACTCTACTGGGTCTAAATCTAATCTCATGCGAGTCTCTCCACGTTAAGTCAAGTATATGTAATGCATATACATAATGCATTGCGTGGGTCTTCTACTGTCCGATATGTGGAATAATGTATTGGGCATGTATTGCCTCTCGCCTATTTACGTGTTTTCCCCCACAGCAGGATGCATGTCATGTAGCCTCTATATTCAAGACTACCATAATTCACTGACCGCCTAGTTTGCTTAGCTTCAGATCACAAGAGCACGCTACGTTGTGGGCTGTGAGATTGGCTTTGAGAAGCCTTAAATGTGGACCTTCTTATAAGAGAAGTACTGGCACGCATATGTGTACTTTACATGCTAGCCAGCCATTCGAGAAAAGGATCTAGCCCTCAATACAGCACGAGAATATCCCCTTATAATAAGTTCAACAGCATTAGCTCCCTTAAATGTTGTGGGGAAAGATATAACAAAGCATCAGTCGCACGTCCGAAGGCCAATCTTCAAAAGGCTTCCTGACCTCCCGGCATATTTTACTCTATTAGTAAACAATAAGCTGTATGAGCCTGTCAAGGCCATACTTTAGTCAGTTTGATGGAAGGAAATTCATAGTTATTATGATGCTGCTAAAGCCTATCATGAATTTATAAATCATGATCAGTTTCGAGTATACAATCCATCTACTAACAATACCTGCGCACAATATGAGCTCAGTATCCCCTAAAGGCCCGTTCAACTTGACACTTGAATAGTAGCTCATCAAAAAAAAATTCAGTGCGGCAAAAGCATTAACCACATCACATTCTAGAATCCTCCAAATGGCACATCGACAAATTTAACATCACTCACCGTTCAGCGGTGTCCAGTTAGCGCTTTAAATACCTATAGAGGGGTGTCAGAATAACGTCAGACATATGCAGCTAGCAGTCGGACTACCAAGTAGGTACAGTTTCCTCGCATAGCCCATGATGTCCTCGACAGCCTACGGCGTTCGTGGGCCAAATAGAGCTCATCTCAACTCTCGCTTAACACATACACCACTCTTTTCTTCGTTTAGTTACATTTCGTGCGCGGTTAATGTCTGTGATGCACATATAGGTGCTTACGTACATGGGAACTTGGTATTGTTTCTGTCTGACAGATACCAGCACGCGCCCCTTCTTACTTAGACAGTATACCGTTTATATTAATCTCAGATGTCGTCGGCTAGTTTTGCTTAAAACAGTCTGTACCAGCCGAGATACATCGTCATCTTGAAGGGCCTCACCCACTCTGGGCGTGGGGCAGCCAGTAGTTTTTCAGAGCCAACGGCCAATAAATCATTGTTTATGATATAGCCAGCACTCTGCTTCCTGCTATGATAGTATAGTTGACTTCAAGTCATTATTATGTTCTTTAATGGCAGTTCGGTGATCCTGCAACCTTCGGCCAGCCATAGTTATTCATTATCAGCAAATCTGCGATTTGATGACGTACTCCTTGAAGCGCCTGTTTTTATGGTGTATATGTATGTCTAGGTTTTCAGCCTATCTGTAGTATGTTTGCCTTGATTCACTCAAGTTCGTAGTCCCAATCATGTTCTAACAGGTTCTCTATATCTATCTTTTCTAAATACCATACAGAGATACTTGTTATCTAATGTTCAAGATACAGTATGTACTAATTTGCACTTTATATACTGTTGTTACTATTGATAAATATGTTTTAGCCAGTTTTTTTATTGTTCCATTAGCCTCTGCCTGTGCCTGATAGTCTGCATATCAGTTCACATGGCCATAGTTTCTGACTTTGTACAGGCAACTACCTATCTTGCATTTTAATTTTCAGTAATAGACACCAATGAGATATCTATTCAGTCCAGACAGCAAAAAAAAACTAATGCTAATTCATCAGTGGCAATATCCAGCCCAGAACTATCAAGAATAACTCCATGTCAGGCAGGTGATTACAGCAATGTCACATTCAAAAGTTGTCTAATTTTCTTTTTATTACTTGTTCATGTCATGATCGACGAACCAACAACTACGCGAAACATTCCCCAACCGCAGACCGATCCGATCGATCAAGATTGACATTTCCCTTGTTTGTCGACGTCAATCCTTTCACATTCTCCAGCTGGCGGCTTCGGCCTATAGCTTCAAATAACGAGGCTGGAGTGAGGAGAATAAGTGTGTGTATGTGTGTGTCATAATTCCCTCGCTATGCTTTATCCTCCACTTGTGTAGTCGAGGTTCGAGACATGGCCGTTCTGTTCCTTCTTTGTTCTAGCTTCTTCGGGCTATGGTACGCCGGAGATAGCAGGACATGTCCTCGCTCACCGCTATCTCTCTCCTTTCTATTGTTGCTCACATATATGATGGTGTGTCACATCACTAATACGCAAAATACACTAAATGTCCCAATCATTATTTTCCGAACAAGCTATCTGCCTTTGCGTGCTAATATATTATGGTGTTTTGATAGTATCCACAGTACACTTTGGATTGGCTCTTTGAACGTTCTTCTAATCCTCATAATTGTAACCAAGATATGGCTATACAAACGAGGCCCAATTTCTTGAATGTGCTGTTCGTCATGCTAATTTCCACAAGTCATAGATCCCTGGGAGATGTCTAATGTCGTACAGGATGAATATTTTATGACGACAGTGGACTGGCATAGCAACATGTCACTTCTAGTCAATGGACTCCTGACGACTCCACGCTAAAATGGGATGCCTCCTTTACTGGTGACTTTTTGTTAATTGATTCCCACCCGTGTCTAGTCTCATTTGACAGTATAAATACTGGCTAGCTCAGTGTTTGGAAAGAATAACAAATACAAAAAAGAGGCAAAACAGGAGACATGTGGAGGCTTAGCGTCATATTTGGCTAGCTAGAATCTAAATGGTAGGCTTCTTGTCTTCTGCATATATCAGAGTTGAACTAAAGGCTGCCCTTGGTAAGGCCAGGAAAGAAGACGTCTTCCAGTGGCCCAATCTATCTATATTTATAATATGTTAATATAGTATAGGGTCATGAGGCTAGTTTTATCTATATATAACAACTAGTGTGTTTCTGTTGGTCTTTGTTATAGGTTGGTTCGGTGCATCACAGAACACATGCAGAGAGGGGTGGGGTGTAGTTGCAGGTCTCAGTTAAGGAAGGTTGATGTATCATGTCTATCCATTAATATGCGTTCATAGTTACAAGAAACGGACATGTGGTATAGTTGGATAGTTGATGGTAATATAGTCAAGCGATAAGTTGCATCCTTCAAAAAGAACATATAATCAATTCAATAATCGAGTTCATCTCAGGGTAGTTACATAAGTCTGCAATAGGTGGTTTTAACTCCAGAGCGGATTGACCGTTCAAAGCTCATGAAAAGTGTCCCATACTAACGTAGTCTTAAAAGTGACTGGTCAAACTATGATATCATCTAGCCTACAATAAATACATTTCTCTCTCATGTTATTATTATTCCCATTATTTAACTATGATAAAATATATGCCAGGGGAAAAGCAGGAGCATATAAACAAAACACTCAGCTCACTGTTCGAGAATGTGACGGTGTATCACTCTCGGATATACACGGCAATACAACTATTATTGAGAGGAGGGGGGGTTTATGCCATGAGTCACGTCATTTCTTCATAATATATAAATAAAATGTCAGAATACTCAAACGACAGAAGACGGGCAGTCCTTGTTAAAAGGGTTTCTTTCCCTCTCTGGTCATGAAACGTGAAGTCCACTGCACCCGTTTCTATGCTGGAGATATCATTTCTTGGTACTTTAGTATCTGCTCAGATATATATTCGTGTTGTTTTGAATATATCTATGACGTTCCATATGCCTTATGTCACGTAGTAGAATCAAGCAACGTGTATATATTAGTATATGCTTTTCAACGGCGTATAAATTCCATCATGATATGTCATACTATTATAATTGACACTCTTATACAAGATATAAAATTACAAATACACATAGAGGAATTTATATATATCGTCTACGACAATCCAAGTTCCACGGCTTTCCTTGTCTTTCGTTTTTCGCCTTTTGTTTTTGTCTCCTTTGGGTCTCTTGCTGTCCAAGGTTTCACAGAGTCTCTACTGAGTGTTTACAGGCCTCAACTTTCCCTGTGACGGGAAAATTTGAAAAAAACAAAACATATTTTCAACAAAAATCTGATAAGTGATGGCGGGAAGGGCGGCATTCGTAAAATATAATTTGTTTAGCAAGTGGAAAGAAGAACCAAAATTACGTGTTCCTGATTCTTACTCGCTATAAAGTTATCATTCAAGTTCTAGTTTTCATCGGTTTTCCGGAGAAGTGATGATAGTTAGTTGGCTTTTTAATCTTTATTTTCAACTCGTTATCGATTAGATGCTAACTGTGGCGTAAATTAGTCGGCATTGTACTAGTTAGTAAACAAACATCTATAATCGTGTTGTGTTTAGTTACGTTTTCTTCCGTTCAATTAAGTACACGCTTATGGTGTGTGTATATTAAGGTCCATTTGCATCAATTTCCCAGCCTCAGCCAGCATCTAACATGCTGACAAATATATATAATAAAGAAGATATGGAACACACTAGATGATAAAGGTGTCAGTTCACTAATATTTACTACTACAGATCGTTTCCTACTGTTTGTACTTAAGCTAGGTCTTGTCTTGGGAGAGGAACAGTGAAAACACTAGACTTTACTACATCATGAGAAAAAGAAATATGAATAGCTATGTGAAATAGAAGCTATCGTCAGCAAAAATAACGTTTAATGAAAGAAATAAAACGATAAACAAAAAAAATCCCCAAAGGATACAACCAGAATCTGTCACTATAAAATCCCAGGTCTCAACAATAACTTGCTCTCTGCTCCCCTGCATAAACCCACCAAATAGTGCTGTCACATCGCATAACATGTTCTCTCCATAATAATATCTTGAGAAAGATACACTCACCTACGGACAATGTATATACTGATGATACCATAAAATGTATCATCTATAACAACGTTGAACAGCCTTGGTCACTACTGGTAAGCCCTTAGATCAAGACGGGGGCTGTAGCAATCATAGCAGCTAAGATAGCCAGACCTGCTGCTGCACCTCCGACCGCAGCAAAACTAACAGCTTCTGCAACTCTGAGAGTTCGAACACGCTTGCGAGGTCTTTCATCCTCGCCCTCGCCCTTGTCCTCGCCTTCGTATCGTTTCACAGGCGATACCGTATTAGCCACTTTGATAGGCGAGACAGTCTTTTCCCATTCAACTACTCCAGATATAGTGCTTGGCCCATTCAGGTTGCTATCGGTTGGTAAGGCAATGGTCCGAGTCTCAGTGACTGCAGGTTGTGATTGTGGGAGGCTGTAAAAAACGGTATTGGTAGATTTCAAGGCACCATCAGCGGCAGCGTTGTCAGGAACAACAGCCTCTTGGTAGACCTCTGTGTCGTTGAAATCACTGCTCCACTCAGGGCTTAGCGGTGCATCATCCACGGAGATGTCATTGTACTTCCGCTTGAGGTTCACTGAGCCATGGAGATCTGTATGATCGGAAGACATGAAACAATCTTGATCAACGTTAGGTGGTAGAGGTAAAGAAGCATTGAAGATCGATGCTAGTTCCACAGTATGAGTATAGTCTGTTGAGGAATTTCCAGACTTTTCCACCATGTCAGATGCAGCATGCGGAAGAAACTGGGCATAGTAATCGGTCGCCCCTTCTGGTTTCTGAACTCTGTGGTTGGTCTGTCCTTTTATGTCATCACATGATGTGATAGTGCTTTTCCAATCCTTTTCATATGGCTCAGTCAACAAAGAAGATATGCGTATGGGCTGACTCTCATATCCGAGCTTCTCGACGATAGGCTGAGTTTCCAACCGACATTCGTCTATTTGGCAAGAAATTAGACTAGAGGGGGCTGGAAGTTTGAGCTCAGCAGGGTGGTGCGAGGGCTTGTCAATAGTGGTGTCTGCCCCATTCATGAGGCTCTCCTCATGTTCTGAAATAGCATCTTCATCGTCAAAGTCGTCGCCAAAGTCTTCGTCGAGATCTTCATCCTGCTCTTCTACCTCATCTTCGTCGCATTCGCCGTCTTCGTCGGAGCATGACATATCAGATATGTCGATAATAGGTGCATCTCCATCACTTGTATCGACATTTTCGCCTTCAGATTCATCCTGCTCACTTGATGAATACGATCCATAGACTTTGTCTGTTTGGCCTTGGCAGATTTCAGAAAGATGTTCGGCACGAGGCTCAGGCAACTTCGGGGGCCACATATAAAGCAATGCAGTGGTGTTGTCTACCGCAGTGTATCTGTCATCACTGGTATCATTGTGGATAAGTATTACGCTTGACGATGAGCCATCACTGATAGAAGTCGTGGGTGCAGAATGTGTTAGAGTTTCCTTCGGCACAAAGCCGAAGCTCTTCGGCGTATCGATAGCGACAGGTGAATCTGTGGCTTCCTTGGTCTCGTGTTCCACCTCCGACTCGTCGTCGGATAAGAATACCGGTGCCCGATATGTGCCAGTTGCGTTAGAAGGCTCACTCATACTTTTAAAACAGAATGTCAGTGTATGAAAGAGGCAGCTAGCGTGTGTTTAGTACTCACGGCTCGATATGTATTTTGAAGGCTGAGCTCTTCATTGTCTCAAAAAGTCTTCCAGTGAGAATGCAAAATTTAACTTCGTCTCCGTCGTGAACAATGATATCAAGGCCAGGAACTAGACGATTTCCGTTAAGCGAAGTGCCGTGATAGCTGTTGTTATCGGTAAGGAAAACGTTCTGTGATTATATGACGTACATATAATGTTAATGTATTGTTCAGCGTAAGAGGTGTGAGGAACGAGAGTTTTGTGGGAAGGGGGGAAAGACACAAAGTGCGTTCAATGGTGTATAGTACACAAAATGTGGCCCGGACTCTGGAAGCTAAGTAGCGGTACTAACCTTGTTACGATATGTAAACTTTGCGTGACGGCGGGATACCACTGGGTTCTGAATATATCCATTATCAGGGGATGCCTCTGCTCGCCCAGGGCGATTGCTAGTGCGTCCAATCAAAACAGTCTTTGATTCAGGCGTGAGAGCCAGAGTTCGTACAGCTGGGCAGCTGTGGATTTCGGGTTGAATCGCAGACAATATGAGATAAACTTTACGAACGAATGAATACATTAGTTTAGCTCAGTGGCAGCATGTTCTAGTATGACAGTTCTTTCGTCCTAGGTCGAGACTCAGTTTCGCCTTACCTCCAATACTGCTTTCAGCAGGAGTCGTCATTTTGGTTTCTTAGCGAGAGTAGTGAGCAGCGACAACTTGGGAAACTTGAGGGGACGAAACAGATAGGAATCAAGATAGGGCCGTTAAGAGAATATTAATGGTCGAACGAGGTCAGCTTTAACATATTTAGATGTCTATACGCTGCACGTCAGTCTATTTCAATAAGGCAGCCAGATGTCTTGAGAGCTGTAGCTGCTAGCACAAAAAAAATAAGCAGGAAATAGGTCGTGTTGATGATGTAGGTTTTGAAGGAAAATGATTGTGAAAGCAAACTACGATAACTTGGAAGTTCTCAGTGAGGGGCAAAGGGTGTTGTTTCGGGGAGGAGCTGATCGATTAGTTTCCTGATGCGACAAGGTAATATATAATAAAGGAAACACCAGCAGACTAACGTCTGACCTGTGACCTCCTGATGCGGAAGGCGACCAGGACGACGTTTATAGCCAATGATAATAGAGGGCCAGAAGCCACTATTGAAATTTTGTTAAGTTAATGGTTTTTTAGACGCAACCCAGCAGTCGAGCCTGTTCAATAAAGCTACAGTTTTGTTTTCTTTGATGCATCTGGATCTTATCTGTATTTAATTGCCGTGTAAGGGCTCCAAATCTCATGAAGCTGGGCGCTGCGAGCGGTGATGACATAATGGTTAGCCAAGTTAGCCCAGTACTGATAAGATAATGCGATGCAATGCTGCTCTGCCTAACATCAAATAACACATACTATGTACAACAGCAGCCATAATATTAGTAGTGGTAACAAGAATCCCAAGACCCCGCTCTGAACTATCTGCCGATTCCCTCATATCCAGTAATCTACGTCATCCTACTACATATGTAGTAAATGCCACTCACTAATTTATGGAGAAGACTCTAGGAATCAGACCTTGGTGACAAAGCTTCAAGGCAAGTCAAGGTACTTACTTACTAGCTACCCCGCATTTGATACGACTCATGTACGGTAACCCTATAATACAATCTAACCCTATATATATACTGTTCTTTATGTAAGATACTAGCTTTTCACCTTTACACATAACATTATTAAATACTATGAAATTTTGACAAGGAATGTTTCGAACGGTCTCCGGATCTTTATAGAAACTCTGTTTCAAGCATACTAGCTAATATTGTTCGTAACACATTGCAATATTTATTCATGCTTCAAGATAAGAAGCCACAACCAGTAATGCTAAACACTGTTTGAGTTCATTTTTTGTGTAGTTGGAGAGGTTATGGTAATGGATCTATTTGTAAAATGGAATTATGTACAATTACAAGACTGATTGGATAGAGTATGATGTCCGAGTTCGCAGACAAATATTGTAGATTAATTAAAGGCAATGAAGTCTATCAGAACAAGCGTATATGCAAAGCGCCGTACGACGATTAGGACCCGTGGAAGATGAGTGTGCGCCACCTGAATTAATGATGGCTTTGCCATTTGCCAATTCCTTCAAGCAGAGTTGTGCAAACAGTCGAGCTGTGATTCGATGTCTGCATCTGTAGAACGTGCAGGATGACCACCGTAGCACATGCAGCTGAGCCGGAAGCACAGACATGCGTGTCCTCAATGCATAGACACATTGCATGTCTGTACTTTAATACGCCCTTTTGCACATATATCTGATAGCGGCGTAGTGTTTTGCAACATATGATAGGATGTCCGGTAGACCGTTGAGATATAACTCTAGTTATCATGTTTCTCCTAGCAGAAACGCACTACAGAGTGTGTTCAATGACAAACAGCCTAGTCGACTTCCATTAGCCAGCTTAGCGATAGAATGTACATCTGAAGATCCAGGTGCAATTTGCGATGCCTTTGGCTTATCAAGGGTTTGATGACTCAAAACCGTTTTGGTTAGCGTAAGCGAGTGTGTGATACTATAGCATGATGCAAGAAAAGCAATATCAGCCCGGTCACGCAAAATGTTCACCACAGTTTTCTACACGTTCTCATTTCTCCCATTATTACGGTTACGGGCAAGCGCCAAGTATTGCCGGGGTGCGCGTGACATTTACGGCCTTTTGTCTCGAGCAGGCCGAAAAAGGGAGCTCGAAGAACGACCGAAGAAGTAATATCGATGTTAGAGTGTTTAAGCTCATAATAGCGAGGATAGCGAGAAATACTTATTCTGGTAGCGGACGAGGACAGGAGGACTCTTGCTGAGAGTAGGTAGCCTATAGAAACCGCGTAGAATAGGTCGGGCCAGGACAGACAGAACAGGGCAGACATAGTATGAGACGATGCGATCGGATTAGCAAACAGAGGAGATTCTTAGTTTGTAGGGCGCGGGTTGTGCGCTGGGCCAGCCATGTTTTGAGAAAAGCGAGGTCGGGGGTGCTAAGTGGTGCCAGGGCAACAGAGCAATCGGATGAAGATCTCTGAGGAGCAGAGCAACCCACCTCCTTTGGTACACTCTAAGTGCTGTTATTATTTGTAGAGTGTGATCGAAGAGTAAAGATAAAGAAGCTGTAAGACTCGTTAAGTGTGCACGAAAGGGAGACATGTCGTGTGAAAGTGCCGCATTAGGCGCTGGCCTGGAGATGAGCTGGGCAGCCGTGGCGTTATTAGTGAAGCTAGGCGATAAAGACTTTGAGATCGAAGGGTCAATGTGGACGGACAGTCTCCATCTATACTAAAACGCGTAATACTCTCTATTAGTAGAGATACGAACAAGGGCTTTAATGGCCAATGTACTAGTCTGTTAAATTTGGTAGTAGGTATACATAGGGTCGCGTTAGTTGCTAGACCAACGGTCCCACTGTAGAATCAAAGCTTAACCCACCTCTAAAATCCTAAATGGAAGACTGGGAAGCATTGTTAGACAGACGTGTTTGGACTAGTACGATGCGTTTTAGTCTGCTCCATGGACAGACAATGCCCAACGACAGAAGTTAAACTAGCAGTAAGTAACCATTAGTTTTTTTTTCTTGAATCATTAGAGTTAGTTGGCATGGAATATCACCTCGTATGGCTAGCCAACCGTTACATACATACATACATACATGCCAGCCGTTAGAAGGGGACACAATTTAAGTTAAAGTCAACTTCAGGCGCGACTGATCGTCACCAGTAAGCCCAATAGCGCCTCGCAAGTAAGCCACAGCCAAACTGGGCAACCAATACGGTTATGGTACTGTGTCTTGCTCATCAAGAGTTTTTCTCCAAGGCTTCTCGAGCTTTCACACGTCGTCGCCTCCTGTCACCAACCACCCATCTATTGCGTCGTGTTACTATTCCGGGCTTCTGCCCACCGACTGCAATGTGGGCTGAAAGTAAGACTAACTTACTAGTAGAACCAGTTGCCGCGCTTTAACTCGCTTCTTCATCTGTGACGCGCAGCCCGGATCCATTAAAAGACTAGTTCGTTCCTCAAGTTGCGTCGCGGGGGGGGGGGGGACTGGTCAGCGAGACGGTGTCTGCGCATCCTATTGGCTCGCCGACGCTCTTTGCGCTGCAGCGTCGCCTGGATCTGCCAGCTCACTCACAGCAGCTTCACTCGCAGTGCATATTCCTAGCCCACTCTTGTTTGTTTCCTTGATGTGGAGTGAGCAGAGTTTTAGCTTCGTTTCCTGTCCGGCGTTTCTTCTGACTTGCCCTTTTTTCCCTGTGGCTCATTTGTCTTCCAGCCCTGCCACTTTTCCTCTGGGAAGTCTTCAACCTGTCTAGCCGTACATAGCATGATAGTGTTGTTCTTAGTCACTTACCTACATCAATCACACAAGCCTCCCCTCCCAGCCTCCGTAATAATATACTGTGCTTTCTTCATTAAAGTAGCTAGCATGACTTTGCCCGTACATGATGTTCCGTAGACGTTCCCTTTTTTGGTTTACGAGATCAATCTTTGAGTTCAGTTTCGACAGTCCTTAGTCTAGATTATCTGTTCCTATCTAATCCACTGGATCTGTCAATGATTGAAAACGTGCGTTAAAGACGACTCAATCACGACAACGACTACTTTCTAAGCGCCTGTCCTATCTCCTCCGTCTAACAAATTTTAGCTGCTGCACTTGCAATCTTGCCTATGCTCTGCGTTGTTCAGCTGGATTCCATACCGTCTTTCTGCTGTGGTTACTTATTATGCAGTTCGAAAGAGGTTGTTCTTTCTATCTGTGATACTCTTTCTTTTACTCTCTGTCTCGCTCTATCTGAACACAGGATCTTTTACAACTCAGCAATTACTGCTTCTTCACGACCTTGTTACGACGAATTTAACTTCCTTCCTCTTTGAACTTTCTTTACCGTCAGAGACGGCCTCCAGTCATATTTTAATGATCATTTCTCATTGCCTCGCAAGGCCAACTTTTATCTTCTTTTCATCACCACCGCTAAACCATCGTTGTTTCGTGGTCATCGCATAGTTTACTGTCGCATTTCCCCATCATCCAATCTCACCATCAATTCGCACGCATAATTGCTATCTCTTAGACTTTTTAATATCTACAGTCTTGCAATCTTTCCCGCTGTGCATCCGTTAATTGTCCATTTAAATTGGCTCGCTGAAATTCTCGTTTGCTTGCTTTGCAGACGCTTCATTGTGATAGCATTCAGGTCAGCCTAGACTGCGCCAGATATCGACACAACAACCCTGGACATATGGTTCTGGAGCTCTTTTGAAAGGTAAGTGAGCCAAAATCCCAGTAGAATCCCATCACACTATGCATCAATCCACCCCCGTCCCCTGGTCTGTAGGCCGTTCGTCCCTCTCGCTTGCCGCAATGTAGCAGAGTAGGAGTAGTAGCGCTAGGCCCATCCATCTCTGGCGACAGTTTGTTGCTTCTATTCTCCTGTCCCTTTCTTTTCCATTGCTCGTGTGTTTCTTTTTGATTTATCTTCTTTATTATCTTTTCTGCTTTGTATCGACATTGGCAGGTCTCTGTTGCATCTTCTAGTTAGAAGAGTCAGACAACGAGCTTCTGCGTTTTTACGAAGACAGAAGAAGCGTTCTCGAATCTCAGCTTGCGGTTAAGAAAACGGGGTGCGAGATTCAAGACTACAGCACGAAAGAAAACAAAGAAAACACATTACACGCAACTGTTGGTATTCCTCTACAACGACATGTTATCTAGCCTTCACATAGAGGCGATAGTAGTGAACCACTCACTATCCCTACTGTCTATGCATATATATACTAACTTCTAAATATTCTTTCTTCTATAGTTCGCCTTGTCTGTAGTTTCTATTTTCTTCACGAGCTTTGTTGCGCTCACTACTCAGCCAACCCCCCGATTTTTATTGGGCTTTTATGCTAGTCTAGTCACCTCGCTCTGCTCATCGCCCGTTACACTTTTGCGACCCTTTTACAATTCTTATTTTCTCAGCCCACAAAATCAGTTCGCATTGTTCTCGTTTTGCTTGAGCATTATACACTCTGCTCTATCTTTTTTACACTATTGTCTTTATCGGTTACACTGCCTCTAATTTTGAGAGGCCTCGCATCATCATCGCCTCACCCTCTGCAATCCTCTACGGAGAGGACCAATAGTTCCACATAGCTCTACATGCTATCGCAATTGTTTTCCAATGTCTACTATGGGATATGACTCTAGTCTTTTGTTACCAGCGCCTACAGAAACAGAATCAGTAGTAGCCCCAAGTGAACTTGGAACTGAACTTTCACACAACGACGAACAATCCGTTTTTTCTTTGCCCTCGGACGGCACACCCGTCACTATAACAACGCGTCGAACGCGACCATCAAACCAAAAGGTTCCGGCTTCCGTCTTGATAGAACTCTTCGAGACCGGCTCGCGAACATCCGGATTGGCTGAACGAAAACCAAGCGTGCGAGTGCGATTGACATCAGCAAAAAGTGGCCGAAGCGAACGATCTCAGCGGTCTCGATCTGCACGACGTGCTTCGGAGTACGACGAACTCGAAGACATGCACAGCCCCTACGCCTCCGCAACTGAGGAGTCGACTGTGTCGCGTAACCCCATTGACATAGAGGTTGAGCGTGCTGGCCGTGGCAAGAGTCGCTCTGGAAAGCGGCCCATGAGCCCATTGATCCCAGAGCCCCGTGGATCAAACCCACCCACATCCGGTCCACCGCTCAATGCCGGCACTGGTAGCGACCTGTCGGTAATTCCAACAAACTCTTTCCTGGATGATTCTGGAAACTCTGGATATGGTGACAACAAACGGAGCCATAGCCCCCATTCAAAATCTAGAAACCCTGATGCCCGAAAATCAGAACGAGAACGCATTCGCTTGCTCGACAACCCCATAGAGAGCCATGATCGCCGTAGCAAGAGCAGAGTTAGCCGTAGCAGTTCTGTGAGCCAAGTGCGAAAGGAACGGGATCGAGAACGAGAACGACTAAAGGGTTCCGAGCAAGATATTGATGGCTATAGTTACGTGAGCCACCGTGATAGTATCGGACATGGCCACAAGACGCGTAGTAGACGCTCATCAACAAAGAACGTGGGCCAGGACTCCATACTTTCCGGTGCTGATTCCGTCATCTCCTCCACTGTCTCGCGAGCCCATGAAGGCCAATCAATTAGATCTTCAGAAGTCAATTCTAAACTGCTCGCCGCGGTTGAAGTTGCGCTGCGAAAAGTTGTAATTCCTGAACTCGAAGCGATAAAGCGTGAAAATAGTAAACGCGATTCTTCACGCCGCGCATCTGGAGACTCTTCCCTTAGTACTGCGTCTCGTGACGATTCCTCTGAAGTTAGCAAGAGCCGGACACAATCCTCTCGTTCGCGGCCACGCACCCGAACACGTGCGAAATCTACTCTCTCCGAACACGAATTGGCTTATGACGATGATCAAGAGCATGAAACTGAGCGCAACAAGGAGCGCGAACGTCACCAGGAAAGAGAGCGAGAGCGTGAACGCCAGTTGGAGCGCCAAGAGGAAGCTGACCGATTACAAGAGAAGAAGGTGCAACAGGAAAAGAGAGCACTTTCGCCTGAAAGCAATGATGAATACTATGCCGATACGCCCAAAAGAAGCCCCGAACAGCATTACGCGCGTGCAAGCACTGGTGCTATATCGACTGCATCCGAAACCAAACAATCTAGGCGGTATCAGTCGCCACCACCCCCGGAGAAGAAGTCTAGACGCCGGAGACGCGAAAGCACACGCAGGCGGGAAGAGACTTATGATGATACATTCGACGATGAAAGTGTGGCCCCTGAGCCTCCAATGCCACTCATGAGCGAAATAAACCCTTCGGACCTTACTCGTATGTCATTGCGTACTGTCGATAGTGATCGCCCTGCCTCTGCTACGGAAGAAGTCACCAAAAGTGAGGTATCTGATGGTGGCGTTGCCCTTCCGGATCGTTCTGATAAGGACCTTCCTATGCACATGTTATACGCAAATATCTCACACGGGGACCTTCGTGCTTTACCACGCGGTGCTAAGCCGTCTGAGAACCAACAGGACAATGGCCCGGCGCCTTTCCCAGAGGAGTACGAGCCTGACGAATACGGTCAAAAGATTCCCACCCAGATTTCTCAACAGCCCGCTATGGAACAATTCGACGAACAAGAGCAGAGAGATTCAGAGTATCACAATGACATCGAATATGATAGCTTCTACGGGCAACAGGAAGTTCCCGCACATTTAAAGTATGTACCGTATCAACCAGAGCGTCGTGGCCTCAGTCCTATCTACAGTGTGTCCGGTTATACCGAGAACTCCGAGATTGCCCCCCGCGACTCTCACATCACGACTGTTAGCGAAGATGGGCCTCAGTCTCCACCAATGTCTCCTCGCCAAAACCGCCGTTCTTCTTTACTTAGCAATAGTATGCTACACTCGGAAATTATTGATGGTTTACCGCAAAGCGAGATTAGCATTATTGGCGGATATCCTCGCAACCCAACTTACACTGAGGATTTGTCTGAGCTGGAGCCAGAAGCGCAACATCCTGTACGTGGCATCGGTATCTCTCCTCGTTTCGTGCCAGGAGCGCCTATTGAGTCTGTTGTGGCTTCGCTGATTGAAGGCTCGCTTATGGAGCAGAGCGTCATGACTAGTGGAACCAACGCGTACTCTAACTTTGGCCCTGAATCGGCTCTATCATACGGTGGGCCTAAAAGTGCTATGTCATATGGTCCAGATTCCGTGCTGTCTTATGAAGACCCGAAGAGTGTCGTTCGTGAGCTGACTATTCACAAAGGTGCACCTGGCGTCGTTACGACTAACGCGCCGCCTAATGTGAACGACAACTATGACGATCCTGAGGATAATATGGACCATGAAGATCGATCGGAGACACCTACCGTTGACCACGCTGCTATTGCCGCTATCACTAGCGGTGCCTTGGCTAGAGCTGTGCAGGCAAAGCAGATTCAGATCAAGGGCCACTCTGGCCGCGACGATGTGATTTCTGTTGGTGGCGAGGGTGTGCAGCGCAACAAATCTTTTAAGCAGCGTACTATGGAGGGCTATGAGCCTGCAAACACTCCTGCGCACAGTATTGACCGCTTTGATGTTGATGAGGAGTATCACCCCAAGTTCAGCGCTAGTGCGATGCCTGACCTGAATGATCCTATGCCTGAGTATGGTGATCATCTTGACCTGGGCTCCGACATTACAGCTTCTCTCCTCGAGGATCACCATGGCGAGGCCCATTCCGATTTCACTGGTGACATGTCATTTGTTCCGGGCGCCGATGATAATATTGCCATTGCGCCTGCTAGAAGCATAGAGCACACTGACGATGGTAATCTGACCCCCCGGGCTCTGAGTCCTAAGAAGAGCTCACCTACCGGAAATGCCACTACTATGGCTGAATCTGCTCATGATGCTTCGCTTCACGATCGTGATGAAGATATCCCCAGAACTTCTACAGAGAGGAAGCGTGAGACCATCCTTACAAACCCCTACGAGAATATGAGTCCGATCGCTAGTCATCGTCTTTCTGAGACCTTTGGTTACAACTCTGAACCTCTAATTGCTAAGGATGAGGGATATGTTTCTAACACAGTCAACCGCACGCCGGATAACTTTGGTGCTAGTGGTACTAAGAACGTTAATATGCCCAGCGCACCTGAGTTTGGAGGTATTGATGACAACTTCTTCGATCGTCGTATCAGCGATATCACCCATGGTATGACTTCGCCTGTCTATGACTCAGCGAATGTTCCCAGCAGCGGTAGTATACAGAACAAGGATATCATGGCTTTCATGCAGGATCTCGTTGCTCGTGATGCTCAACGCAACGCTAGAGATACCGAGATTGCCGCAATGGTCGTGTTCCTCGCCAATGAGATGCGTGCCCACTTTAGAACGGTGGAGGATCGCATCAAGCAGGCTGAGGACGTTCTTATTGATGAGGTCCAAGATTCGGAAAAAATGGTCATTCGTGCTATCAATGGCCCTCGGCCGTACCCTGCTGGCGTTGTCAGTGGCTCAAGATCATTGGCGGGCACTGTGCTTGCTAATGGGTCTAATGCTGGACCCGAGATTGCACTGGCAGCCAAAAAAGGGAACATTCTTCGTCGTGCCCTCAATGGACTGAACATCACTGGTGCTAAGGATCTCTCACGCATCGAAGTCATGCTGCACCAGTTACTGGATGAAGTAATGGAGCTCAAGGATCAGCATGGTCAAAACCCTGCGCCAGCTGCCAGTACATTTGAGAACTTGGGTGCTGACTCTGGCGACAATGAGACTGCAGATGCTGGGTACGACCCTGAAGGCCATGCTGGTACTTCTATTGCAAGCCATGGCTCCCAGGCTCAATCGGCATCACGACTAGCGCCCAACCGCCCTGGACAATACGAGCGCAGATACTCTGATCACCGTGTTAGTACTGTTCATGAGGGCGACGAAGAGGATAACCATTCTCGGGGCTATGGGGATGAGCGGATGGCAACCCCTCGGCGGGCTGAGATTGGACCTTGTGGCGAGCCTATCACTATGTCAAGTCCATCTAGAGAGCCGATTATCCCCCCCGTAGCTTCGGCTCAGGCTTCGGGTGCTCTACCTCCTCCTTCTGCTGCTGATGCGGTCGAGAGCTCCCCCAAATCAGCTGGCAAGTCAGAGAAGTCCCGCAAGCACAAGTCTACTGGGTCCTCTGGATTTAAGGCGCAGATATCACGCTGGTCTGAGACTACTGCTTCTACCTTTAGCAAAGCATTTCGGTCGAGCGGCGGCTCTTCCAAGAAGAATGAGCCTTACATACAGACGTCGGATGGACGTTCTCGTTCTGGATCTGATTTCACTGGCTACAACAATAACTTCTATCGCCCCAGAACCGCGCCATATGACAATAGCAGATTACACAGCGGATTTTCAGAGCAAGATCTTGGCCGGACACCGTCGCCAGTCATTGCCGGTACTCCTCCCCCGATTGCATCGTACATGCAGTCGGACCATCCCAAGTACCATGTCCACCGTAACTCCCTTAACCTTCAACACCCGCAGCCTCGTCCAGGCAACTCGGAGCGGTTCAAGAACAACCTTGAGTCCCAAGCCCATATTTACGATACTACCGATACACCACGTTCAGCTGACTGGGGCAACTCAATGAACTCCCTAAGTCGGTTCAACCCCACGGCAGTGTCACAGAACACCCATGCATCTGAGGACTCTAATGTTCCCCCGCGTCCTCCCAAGGAGCCTCTCGACAACACCTCGACTCGTCAGTCCAGAGGTGCGCCTGGGTCACCCCTATACGAGTCTTACGCCAGTCAGTATGGTAATGGAAGCCCCCGTAGTCGCGATATTGAGCGCCTGAGCGGCATACCAACGCGTCGCCCTAGTGGACCGCGTGCTATGACGCCCAAGAGCCCTGCTGAGGAGGAGAGACGTCGTCAAAGACACACCTTCGGTAGTGTCGCAAGTCGTGCTAGTGCCGACACGGACACCTTCTAAGCATCACTTGGCATATCTTTCATTTCTACAAACCCTCTCTTCTTCATAATTCCACCACAAAAGGACCACCAAGTCGCTTATCAGCGACTCGGTGGTCTATCTTGGAACTTGTTTATGATATTCGTTCTGCGATGCGAAATACTATGTTCCATTTTATTCTGTTTTTAGACTTCATTATTGTCTTGTATCCTGGCGCAGACATGGGCATATATATCCACGGGGACTTTTCTTGTTTCTTTTCTACTCTTCGAAAGTGTGTTCTTAACCCTTCTTCGTTACTTAGTCTTAGTGTCTAGTTTAGTTCTCGTTTAGTAGTAGTAGTTGCTGATGTCTTGTGATGGTTTAGTCTTGGTTATGTTTTCACATAGCGCAGATTCAAGGTAGCGACCTCTTCACCACACTGGCGTCTTGTTTTACATAGTGTCTTTTAGGTTTCTTTACTTTTTTTTTCATGATACACGGATCTTGGCGGATATAAATTCAAATCCATATGTTGTCAATTTTTATCGTAATACTCTAGTGCATGCATTGGGTAAGAAGTGTGTGCTTAGATAATCATGTCCCTTATTTGGCGATTTCTAATTTTCATTAACCAGGCAACATTTGCAGTCAGTTCTTAATAACCATATAAGATTATCGATCAAAGATATCTTTGTAGATATATATTCGCAGACAAAATTCTCTCCATGTTTTTCAATTTCAAGTTCACGTCATTTGATAGTATGATGACGCTGAATTCGGTAATCTTCAAAATAATATATTGAAGTTACCGAGCATCTTGAAAGAAATAAAATTTGGAAGAAAGATATATACAGTAAGAGAAAAGAAGAACTGATAAACAAAAATACCACGATCTGGTTGGTTGGCTAAGGTGTAATAATTAGTGAACAGCAGTTTCTGTCAAGTAATGGTTTGCAAATATATATGCAGGCGGCTAGTTCTTGGTACTACAGGGCTTCTCCAAAGTTGGTCTTCGTTGATACTTTTAAATCTTGCTTTAGCTACTGAAACATGTAGTAATTCTATATAGAAATGCTACCAAGAGTCTTTATATGTTTTAGAGCTTAGCAAGTGATCCAGTTCATTTATCTTTCTTTTTGTGTATTTCTGTAGTACTACAGTAACACTCCAATGGAATAATTACACGTAAAGAAGCTGTTTTCTCCCCTTTGTTTTCTATTACGTGATGTAAATCAAACGTCACATGAGCAATCTATGGCGTTAAGTCTCGGTATTAGTAGCTTGTTCATGCCCAAACATATTCTTCTCTGTGGCTCTTCTTACTCTTGAACTCGAATCTTCTACTTGATCTTAGTATAATTCTCTAGCCGTCATCTACATCTCGCTACTGGCTTCATAGTTCCTAATACAAAACATGTACTCAGTCTTGATGCCGTCCCCTTCTCTTCCGGTATCCGGATATATTCGGCACGGCCGCGGCGGGTTTGGAAATATCCAACCGGTTCATAAATCATCGGCGTCGTCTTTACCCATATCGCACTACCGTAAGATCCGATCCGAGCCTAACACAAAGACTCCAACATCTACAGCAACCACGACGACAACAACCCAGCCCGATACCACCAGTAGCCAATATATGCACCCCAAGACTCTATCTCCGTCTCCATCAACTAAACCTAGGCGCACACTTATGCATACCGGTATTGGCGGCGCTGGAAACGTCCATTTAGCAACGAACTGCCAGACCCTGTCGTTCCGTGAGGATGTCCTGCGCGCAGTCATGCGTGAACGGCGCGCAGTCGTTGGTCGCCGGGGTATTGGCGGTGCTGGGAATATATTTAGACGGTCTGAGGCTGTAGAGTTGAGAAGAGAGGGAGTGATATCGAGGCTTGTCGGGAGGTGTGATTCGAAAGAAGAAGATAATGATGCTTATGGTTATGGACGAAAATACGATGCACATGTTACGTTTGGCGGTGAGAAAGTCAAGGAGCCGGATGCGATGTATGGCGATGGTACTTGGAGTTAGTCTACTTGAGTAGGAAAACATTATGCTGTATAGGGAAGATAAACGTGTCATCTGTATAACATCAAAAACGTAATGTTATCCTTAAATGAATGTGAACATACTGAAGCTATATATATAAATAAATAATATATATGTATATATCACATATGGAATGATGCCGATATGTGTCTGGCTATCAAGAGACACGAACAAGGAGATGGTAAACCAAAAGATCCAGTAGTATGGAAATGTACAGGAATATTTCAATTATGATAGACAGAAAGTACCAAGGAACAAGTAATAGAAATCGACAAACAAATAAATAGAATGCGTGTAGGTTATGTATATGTGAGAATGTAGAGGTCATAATAGTAGTTGTGATATATGAGCAAGAGCGTGATGAGAAGATATGAAGAAGGGATTGGGAATAATATCAAAGTACAAAAAAGAGGTCATAAAGGAACAGAACGAAGCAAATAGCCGTGACAACCAAAAAGACTCGGGAATCCAAAGAGAGAAAACAATACAAGAATAGAAAGAGAGAGAGAGAGAAGGAATAAGAAAAAAACGCCGTAGAAAAAGAATCAGTATGAGGCCATTTTTACCTTCAAATATTCGTAAGAAGAAAATAAACAAAGATAAAAAAAAGAAAAAGAAAGAGAAAGAAAAAGGAAGATGAAGATAAACGCTGGCTTGAAGAGAAAGCTTGTAGCAAAATCGTCGTCTCTTGAAGTGCATTGCAATCATCACGTGAACTTGGTGTGGATGATGTCCGGGTTTTCGTGCCAGTCGTCGATACTCACCCACATCTAGAGGACCAACCAGCCAGTTAGTTGAACGTGTTCTCACTACGATTTCTCCTTCCGTTGGGAAAAGAGTGATTATAAGTTCAAGCAAGACTTTACCTTTCTAAACGTACTCAAGCCAGCCAAGATACTACCACCAATCCACGTCGAGTACTTGCGCTCCGGCGGCGCAAAAATCTTGATGCGCATATCGCGCACAGCTAGCCGCTGGACTTCGGTGAGCAGTCTGTCACCAAAGCCGCGGGTTAGCGTGCTTCCGCCTGACAATACAATATTGCTGTACAGCGACTTGCGCAGATCCAGGTCTGTGCGGTTGATGGCGTCTACGACGATCTGATGTACGCCGGGATACTCGAGGCCGATGATTTCGGGGTCAAATAGAATTTCGGGGGCGCGGAAACGTTCGGTGCCGATCTAAGTAAATGGAGATTAAGTTAGCAAGTCTAATTCATAAAAAGAAGGGAGAGAGAAAGAACTGTTGCTTCGCATACTTTGAGCTTGCTACCATCAGGCAGCACGTACTCGGCCACCTTGCTCGCATCCATCTTGCCACCAGCCCACTCCTTCTCTTCGCGTTTCGGGTCCGCGGCGATATAGCTAACGCTCTCCTTGATCAAACGAACGACCTCCTTCTCGGCGCTCGTATGGAAAACATAGCCGGTTTTGCGCAGCAGCATCTGCAGATGCTCGGTGACGTCGCGGCCGGCCACGTCGATTCTTCGTATGCTGCTAGGCATGGCAAAGCCCTCGTATACAGGCACGGCATGCGAGACGCCGTCGCCGGAATCGAGCACAATGCCGGTGGTGCGGCCCGAGGCGTACAGCGAGAGTACGGCTTGGATAGAAGTATAGAGTGCCGGCACATTGAAGGTCTCGAACAGGATCTGCGCAGCCGTGTCGCGGTTGGAACGCGGGTTCAACGGGGGTTCAGTCAACAGTACAGGGTGCTAGAAAGAGGCATCTAGTTGTTAGTACAATGTCTTGTAGCACACACACACACACACACACACACAGCCCATAGCAAGAAATGGAAGCAAATGAGGATGAGCCACATGGCAGCAGCGAACTGCTACTTTACCTCTTCACTAAGGGTCTTCAACCCCTCGCCGTAGACATATTCCCAGATCTTCTCCATGTCATCCCAATCGGTAACGATACCATGTTCGAGCGGATAGCGGATCTTGAGCAGACCACGGTACTCGGTAGCAGCTTTCTGACCGATGAAGACCTCGCCTTCCAGGGCGCCTGCTAGCACTCGCAGGTGCTTTGGTCGCCCGACAAACGACGGGAAATAGCATTTAGGCAAGTCATCGCCAGCGAATCCGGCGCGGATCGTGCCTGAGCCGTTGTCCAGGACAATGGGGGCGTTATGGAGAGAATCGGCCATTATTCTCGGAATCGATCAATTAGATTCGAATGGCAGTTTGTTTTGTTTTCGGAGATGGAGGAGGGGAGGTTCAGGACCTTGTACAAGAGAAGAAAGAAAGGAAATGAAATGAAAAAAAGAGAAATTGGGACGTCGTTCGAGAAGTTCCGTGGGATGATCGAATCGCAGTTGAAATTTTTCAAAAGATAGAGATAAAGACAAAAAGACAAACCGACTTTCAAAGGTGGAAGGGGTTGAATTCGTTCTGTTGGTTGATGATAGTGGGGGCTTTTTTTCCTCTAAGATCACCAAACAGAAAAAGGTTGGGGGGGGGGGAGGGGGGGGGAAAGCTAAACACCGAACCAACAAATAATTGCTATCAAGAAAACGTCAAAGCTTCTAAAATTCCTAGGTAAAGAAAAACTACAAAGAAGAAGCTTGGATACCACAGAAAAACCATAATGGGAGAGGGAGACTACGAACTGCCCTAGGAGGAGGACGAAGATCCAGAGAGGCTAGAAAGGAACTAGCTAGGCATTGAGAAATCACTTGGAGGATTCTCAGAATGGACACAATAGACTAGTAAGCTTCATCGTCAATCATCAATTATCATTATAGGCCACTTCAAGCTATCGATTTAATTCAATATGCCAAAGGCCTAAAGATGTTGGATTAGATCTATTCAGATAGAATGGGAGCTTCTCAAGCCTATGTAACCCTAATTTAGCTTGCAATAAGCTCGAAGCTGAAGCTCAAGTTCATGCAAGCTGTCTCCTTTTTTTTACTTTTTTTAAACAGACTTACGTTGCTAAGTCAGGCTTTCCGAGTTAACCTATTTTGGTAGGTTGACTTCATGTAAATTAACTATATTATTCTTGTTTTAACAGTGGCTGGCGGATGTTAGTTTACTTGGTATAGCCCCTTAACTCACTGTTCTCTACTTCTTACTCATTTCATCAAGTCTGGCCAATCACTTCCAAGTTATCACATGCAAAAAAAAATATTCATGAGTGCATTCAAACATTAGAAAGACCTTTTTGAGGTATCGATGAATAATCAACATAATTTAAACATGCCGATCTGATATACTTACTGGCACTACTATGTAAAGTGTATATATGAACTCTGAACTATAATTATTGAGAAACAAGATATTTTACTTGTCAAAGAATAAAATTCCGAGACCCAAGAATGCAAAGAATATGAAGAAGAGAAGAAGTCCAAAAACAAATATAAGAAACCCTCTAAACCCACAAATGAAGCAAAGCACAAGTTAACAAATGCGCCCTGATGGTTACAAAACACCAAACAAATCCTACAGCGCTTCTTCACGAAACTGCGTTATCTTCACTTTCTTATCAATTTCTTGGCACACCCTTCGACAACATGTTTAACGCACTTCCGGCAAGAATGAAGCCCGCCTGGTCTTTGCTAACGGTATGCTTGGTGGGAATGATGATGGCTTCGCCGTTATTCTTAGTAACCTTGATACTCACATTTCCACGGCCCTTGCTCTGTAGCATATCATATAGACCAATCGTCTCGACCTCGTCGCCAGCATTGATCAGATCGTAGTCTGCTTCGTTGGCAAACGTCAGAGGCACGACACCCTGCTTCTTTAGGTTGGTTTCGTGGATACGCGCAAACGATTTGACTAAAACCACACGCGCGCCCAGGTAGCGTGGTTGTAGCGCGGCGTGCTCACGGGCTGAGCCCTCGCCGTAGTTGTGTTCGGCAACTACCAGCCACTCTTGATTGCGCTCCTTCCAGCGCGCCCCCAACTCCGGGATAGTCGTCTTGGTGCCGTCCAGATCGTACGCCGCGTTAACCTCGCCAGTCTCAGCATTAACAGCCGTGTTCAGCGTGTTAGTGCTGATGTTGGGCAAGTGGCCCTTGTATTTGAGCCATGGACCGGCAGCCGAGATTGTATCGGTGGTGCATTTGCCCGTGATCTTGACTAGCACGCGGAGACCCTTGATCTCGCCAGCAGGGAAAGAGTCAAAGGGATGCAGAAAAGCCAGACGCTCTGAAGTTGGCGCAATGGCGATGGGCACCGATGGATCTGCTTCCTGTGACAGCGCCTTGAACATCTCGCGACCCTCGATGAACGGTGTCGCGGGGCCCTCGAGACCGCGGGGAGCAGAGAACCGGAACTCCTTGCCGTCAGGCGTAGGAATAGAGTCGGTCATGGGGTTGAAGGTGGTTGAGCCGGCGAATGCCATTGCAGTAACGATTTCAGGCGCCGCCAAAAAATTCAGCGTCTCAGGGTTACCGTCGTTGCGACCACGGAAGTTCCGATTGTACGAAGTTAGAATAGCGTTGGGCGTGCCCTTGCCAACATTGTCCTGGCGTTTCCATTGTCCAATGCAAGGACCGCAGGCGTTGGACAACAGAATGCCGCCGGCCTCATTGAATGTATCCAGAGTGCCATCTCTCTCCAGGGTAGCACGAATCTGCTCACTACCGGGAGTGATGTAGAAATCAGCCACAGGCTTCAGGCCAGCAGCCTTGGCTTGCTTTAGCAGCGACTCGGCCTTAGTCATGTCTTCATAGGAAGAGTTAGTGCAGCTGCCAATCAAGCCGGCAGATAGGCCCTTGGGCCAACCCTGCTCTTGGACGGCAGTCTTGAACTTGGACAGCGGTGTAGCTAGATCAGGTGTGAAGGGGCCGTTGATGTGCGGCTCTAGCTTGCTCAGGTTGATCTCGATTAGCTGATCGTACTCGGCGCCCTCGTCGGCCTTGAACTGGAAGACAGCATCGTTCGACGTGGCGTCAAGAGGGAAGCTCTGTAGCGCCGCAACGTTAGTCGCAGCCTGTGCGCGGCGCGTAGCCACAAGGTACCGCGCTGAGGCCTCAGTGTAGGGGAAGATGGACGTTGTAGCGCCGACCTCGGCACCCATGTTGGTAATGGTAGCCATGCCGGTCAACGATAGCGTATCGACACCGGGGCCGAAATACTCGATGATGTAGCCAGTGCCGCCTCTCACCGTTAACTTCCCTGCTAGGTGCAGAATTACGTCTTTAGGAGACACCCAATCGCTCAGCTGACCGGTAAGCTTAACTCCAAGGATCTGAGGCGCCTTAAGCTCCCACGGAGCACCAACCAGAGCCTCAACGGCATCAGCGCCACCTACACCGATCGTGATGTTACATAGACCGCCGGCATTAGGTGAGTGTGAGTCAGTGCCTAGCATCATTAGACCAGGCACGGCATAGTTCTCCAGCACGGTCTGATGGATGATGCCGGCGCCAGGAGGCCAAAAGTCCATGCCGTACTTGCGAGCCGCACTTTCCAAGAAATCAAATACCTCCTTGTTCATGGCAATGCCAGAGCTTAGATCGAGATCGGCGCCCTTGTGGCCGACAATCAAGTGGTCGCAATGGATGCTGGCAGGGATGGCCGGCCGCTCAAGGTTGCACGACATAAACTGCAGAAGGGCCATCTGGGCCGAAGCATCCTGCATATTGACACGGTCAGGGTTGAGCAGAAGATTCGTCTTTCCTCGAACATCGCGACCGCCATTGGTATCGGTTAGCAGGTTTTCTTCGGGCTTGTCCAAATGTGAATATAGGATCTTCTCGGCCAGCGTCAGGCGTTGCGCGCCCAGTACCTTGCGCACCTGGCCGTACTTGGTGAGGAGCCGCTCATAAGTTGGCGGAAGCGAGCTGGTCGTCGAGTAGTGACTGCGTGACAACGATGGCGAGAGCGGTATAGAGGAAGGGGAAGTAGTAGAGTACAACGGCGTCAGAGAGGATGAGCTTGTAGAAACTATCTGAAACAGGAAGGTCAGCACGATCGATCGCCTGGTCTATGCTCTATGCTGCGTATGCGAATAGATGAAGTATGATAGCCAAGCGCACATCGGACTGAAGGTAGTTAAGATAACCTTCTTCAAGCCACAAAAAAAACCAATTGCACAAAAAAAAAACCCTTTTTTTTGGGAAGGGAATTCGGATTCGTGGTGTCATAGATTATAGACTTACTCTCCGCCGTCCAGCCGTTCTGGCCAGGCCAAAAGCCGTCATCATCTTGAAGAAATAGAAAGGCAAAGATATCTAGAAGTTGCAGGTCAAAGCAAAGAAGAAGAAAGCCAACTTTCAATCTATAGAAAATCTATTACTGTTTTAGTTAAGACAACAAGATTCGAGAGCTTCATGCTCATATAGTTTACGTTAAACTTGAGTTCTACGAGGAAAAATTGTTGTATTTTCCAGTCATAAAATCTCCTAATTTTTCTCTGATTACTTACAGCCAATCATAGCTGTTCCATTGCTGCTTTAACATCTCCGGTCGTCGGCCATTCTCCGTCAATAATATGAATATAGTGCTCCACTTATGTGGTGCTGCTGTAAGCGTTGCGTTTGGGATTTCTTGCTTTTCGTAACTCTTCACAATTCAAGTACTAGCTTAGCTTTCACGACGACTCTCTAGAGTTTACTTAGAACTCGTAGGCCCGAGCCCTTTATCTCTACATATCACAATAATGAGGACTTGGCGTAGAAGCATATATTGTATGAATATATGCATATACACACATTTATTAACCTCAATAGCATGCCTAGATATCATGTCAGTTATAGTTGTAGTACTTGTAGCTGTTCTTCTACTATTCAAGAAGTCTATCTATATACAGGAAACAAGCCGCCAATGAAAACCAAAAAAAAAAAAAAGTAAATATAGCTAATAGCAAATAACCCGTTGATTGCACATATATACGGAAACATGTTTTCCGTCGTCAACAATGACAGTAGCCAGTATACCATGTCTCCTACATATCGCATCAATGCTACTCAGTCATTTCCTTGTTGCCAAGAACGCCATAACCAACACTGCTGCGCCTGCGCTTGCCCAGGACCTCCTTGACCCAATCAGTCATCCGGAAGCCCCAGTGTCCAGCAACCAATACACCACTAACCACATTGATGATCTTGACCAGAAACTTCAACAGCCCATCGCGGTGTTCCACCACGCGCAGCAGCAGCGGCTCAATATTGTACTTGACAAAGATGCCAGGGATACTGAACATCTCGTTGACCTCGTGGCTTTGCTCTGTCACGGCGTATTGGTTCGTATTGATGCCGTTGGATCCGTCGACGCTGTACTCGGTTGGCACGATCGAAACAAAGTACTGGAACTTGTGGAAGCGGTCTTCGGCCGTGTTGATGGTGCGGTCAAGCGGGTTGACCAGCGAAGGGTGGAACGGGCCAAAGGACAGCTCAGAGACGATGTGGGAGAAGTTGAATGCTAGATAGATGCCGCGGATGTGTTAGCACGTGCTGTCTCGCATGGCTTGTTCGGAGGTGCTGCAATTCATCAGTTCAGGCAGGTTATCTGAGAGAGAGTACTTACCATTGTGGTCCACGTGGCCACCAGTCGACTGGTATCCGTGACCGCGCGCCGTGATGTGGAAGTCGCCCTGTACCTTATTGAGCAACATGCTTCCAAAGATCCGGCAAGCATCACCCGTCGATCCCCTCAAGCGGGGCGTCTTAGACCACCTTGCGCTCTTGCGCGCCTGGCGCACAATATCATGCACATGTTCCTCGCCAAAGCCTTCCTCGTCCGCCTCATACCCATGGCCAGTAACTACTCTGCCGTATGCATCCTGGCCCAATTTGTGCACGCCCTTTTCGTTCACCCACTGCGACCACAACGTGGGATCTTTGCGCAGCGCCTGAGCTGCGTGGATCCAGTCGCCCGCAGAGTCCTGCACGTTGACGTGGAGGTCGCCGCATTGCATGCGCACCACGAAGTCGAGGTTGATCTGCAACTCGTGGCCCACGCCCTTCTCAACTGAGAATGTGTGCATCTCAGTGCCGCGCCACCAGCGCGCCGTTTCGGTGAACATGAATAGTACTGAGACAATGATCATGACCACCGTCCATTTGCCACCGCCGGCTGTTTGCGTGACGTATTGTGGCTTTGATTTGGCTGTGTAGGACCAATGCGAGCGTTAGTCGAGGTTGTTGTCACAGATTAGATAGATAAGCAATAGAGGTTTCAAACATACGGAAGGCATCGAATGCGCTGACAATGCTGCCATTTTTGGCTCCAAAAGCATCCTCATCCATGGCCGGCTTCTCGTTGTACCTTTCCATCTTTTCGGGCAACTGGTTGGAAGATAGCCTGCCTGTCCCAGCAAGCAACAGCACAGAGAAGAAATTTGTTGTCCACGTTGCTTCCTGTAGTCTGCCAATCGAGATCAGGAGGCCAAGGGTAAAATCGCAGCTGCTTTATGTTTCCGAGAAGATCGTTGATCTAATCTAGTTCGAGTCGCTGATGACTTTCTTCTTTGTAGCAAAGATACCAAACAGTAATTCGATAGTCGTCAGATCCCAAAGTCGAACTGTAGTGTTGGCTTTTGCGGTGTACCGGGAAACCGAATTCAAGTCGTCAGAAGAAGAGTCGCTGTATTATTAACTATATTGGCGTTGGTTCACAAAAGAGTCGCAGAATCAATTGTCAGTGAAAAGATGTATCGACCAAGAGCAATCCAAAACAGACACGTCGGTCCAAGCTTTGGATTAGAAGTAGAGAGGCGCAATATTTGTCGTAAAGTTGGAGCAGCTTCCATCGTCTCACAGAAGCAAGTCTCAAATCGACATCGTCACGATCTCGTCGCTGAAAAGATATAAAGAAAAAAGAGTAATAATGGCAATGTTTGAGAGCAAATAATCCAATTGTATCTTCAATGCATTTGCACGAGCTTATTTTCCGTCTTAACGCTTCGCATCCAAAAACTTAAAGCCGGCTGTACATTTGAACCGCCACTCAAAGAGAGAAGAGCTTGAACTTGGACGCACTAAAAGGACACGCTACAAGACCCACCCAGTATTATATGCTATATGCACTGTTTTAAACTGTGCGTTCTACCAAGACTACAGATGGTCAACACCATTCAATGTCATTCATTCATTACAGACAGATTTAAGTAAAGTTGGGCCATGAGAAATAATACTTGGTGACATTTAATGAATGATGAGTCCATACCAGGCTCAAGAAGAACTAAAAACACCCTTTTCAACACTGAAAAGAAAACAAGATAATAGAAAAACAACTCACTGTTGTGAATAGGCTCCGTTCCAATCCACACATCGACTAATAGAAAACCAGTTCCCTTTGAGAAAAAAAATAAGACAGAAAGAAAATAACACTAATAAAAAAGACAAGAACATGTATAAAAAAAAATGAACACCCATGGAACCGTTAGAAAAGAAAAAGGAAAAAAAAAAAATAGACTATCCTAAGTCTGTAAAAGTATAAAGTACCTTACCGCCACATTTTACAGGCCACGGTATTCCTCATCAGAAGCATCCAGTATTTCGTATTCCTCGTCAGTCAAGAAATCAATATCAGCATCCGAGACAGACCATTCGCCATCAAAATCCTCAACAGAACCGACCTCGGACTTGGTAGTCGCGACAGCAGCAGCCTCAGCTTGGACTTTGGTAGACGACTGCTCAGCGTGCTGTATGATGCTAGCAACAGGAGACTCGGTCTCTAGAGTAGGGAACACCATAGAAGTAGTGGCAGCAACAGCAGCAGCAGGGATGACAGTTTCCTCAACTTCTTCTTCCTTGACAGCCTCATCGACCTTTTCCTCCTCAACCTTCTCCTCTGTCTTGAAGTCTGAAGTCTTAATCTCCTCAATTAAGATTCTATCCTCGATGTTCTCATCTTCAACCATGACGGGCTTCGCAGCCTTTTTCTTTTGAACGGGCTCGGAAGGCTTAGTACCCTCAACCATGATCTCACACCAGAAGCGTCTGCCAATGCGCTCGTTGTTGGGCATAGTCAGACGCCAGTACGAAGTGTACTTGTATGGGGCGTACAGAGGCGTCGAGGGAGAGCGCAAGTTGATGGTGAAGGTCGCAATCTGACCAGGCTTGACCTCTTTCTTAGTAGGGTCAGATGACATGGAGCTGTAGACATCATGAGAGGAGTCGGTAATAGCGCACTGGCGAGAGTTCTCAGAGTGGACAGTGGTGGTACCCATGTAGTCACCGCCGACAAACTTGACGACAGTACCAACGGGCCATGTCTCAGAGCCGGTGTTCTTCAGAGTCCAGGTGCGGATGAAGGTGTAGCCGGGGGGCAGAATAGCACCATCAACCATGTTCTCGCCGATGCAAACCATAGCGAACGGCTCGAGACGACGAGCAAAGGTCACAGGGCCCTTGATCTCCTCGATATATACTCTATCGTCAGACATTTCCTTGGGGGAAGGCTTAGCAACATCCACGTAGGCTGGCTGACGGGGCTGCACGTTAACAACGGCGTTGCTACCACCAATGGTCAGTGGACGAGCGTCACGTGTACGGGTGCAAACTGGTCTGGCCTTATCACCCAAACGATCAGTCTTTAGAGTCTTGCTATCCTGTAAGAATGTGCTGACGTTCATGTGACCAACACGACTCTTCATCATGATCATAGGGTGAGACTTGTTGTGAGTATTGTTGGGGGAGGCTTCGCAAGACTCGCAGAAATCAAGATTATCGCAAACAGCGCACTTGTAGCGAGTGCCAGAAATATGGCTTCTATTACCGTTACGAACACACAGAGGACCGTCGCAGTAAACACCGTCATGACAGGCTCTAGGGGTAGTCGAAATATGGAGTACAGAAGAGTTGTCGAAGATCTCGACAAAGCGGTGGCCTGGGTGGGTGCTGCTGCACATGGGTGCGCAGTCACTGCAGAAATCCCAATCTGGGCAGTCTAGGCACTTGTGGCGGATACCAACGATGAACTTATCGCAGCCATCGCAGAGGGCATTGTGCTTCGTGTTGCGACCAGCACGCATCAGAGGGCGCAAGTCTTCAGGAACTTCTTCGCCTAAGCGCGCAGGGGAGAACTCGTGGTTGGGGTGGTGGCCATGATTATCAGCACGGAAACAGAGGAAGCAAAGATCAAAGTCGGGGCAAGCGTTGCAGTGAACGAACTGGTCTTCAGCCAGCTCGCGAATGCAACTGTTGCAGCTACGCATGTTAACAACGGGGAAGGGGCTGAAAGATCTGCCCAATTGTTTTTTGGTGTACTCTTCATTGATCCAGTTAGGCGATAGGCCATATGACTGGTACTCGTTAACACCAGTACTTGGAGGCTTAGTAGCCTGCGACTCAGACTTGATCTCAATCTCGGGCACGATCTCAGTTGACATGGGGATTTCGCTCTCAAAAACGGGAGAGTCCTTCTCGATGCTAGGAGTCTCAGACTCGACGGCTTCCTCCTCCTTCTTCTTAGATTCTTGCTGCTTTGTAGATTCCTCGGAAGGGACACGTGAAGTGCGGATGATCTCAGTGTGGCTAGATACTAGAGATCCGTTTTCAATCGTACGGCGCAGAATCCAGTGACCAGAGACTAGGCAGCCTTCGCCGCGGTTCAGGCAATCGGGGCACAGATCGTAATCGCCCATGTCGCACACGTTGCAGTGCCAGTGAATGTTGTTGATAGTCTTACCGCACTTGTTGCAGCAGATCTGGAAAGCACTACCCTTGATGGGGTAGACAATTGCTGGGCGAGTGATTTCTGAAATTTCTGAGATTTCTGAACTTTCTTGAGCAAAGCTGGTTTTGTCTTCTTCGAATCTGTCCTCCATGATTTTGTCCTGTGAATCGGAGATTGACAGTGTATCAGTCTTAGAGTATAGCTCATCCATTATGACAGCAATGGGATCCGCAGAATCAGCAACAACATGGCGGTCATGTATGGGCTCTTCAGGTGAAATGATAGGAGCAGATTCAGAGTTAGCCGAAGTTTGCTCCTCAACAGTAGCCGCTTCGCTCAGGGCGATAACGCGAAACTTGAGCTTGGACTTGGCCTTAGCAGCACGGTAAAGCTGCTTGTAGGCAGTGTTGTCCTTGAGTAAGACATATGAGCGGGACGAATCTGAAAATCTCTCAATAGCAAGAGTGGCGTTGCGATGAGGAAAGACCTCGCGAAGCTGTTGAGGACCAAAGATGTTAATTTTCGAACTTATGAAAGTGCCCAATTTAGAAGTTGACTAAGATATTGTGATAGGTGGCGGAACATAACGGAGAATATGCTGGTAGTAGTCGCGAGAATCACAGAAAACTAATAAGTGGGATATAGCGACATGCGCAACTTTATGTGACTTACCGAAGACTCAAACTTTTGGGGGGACATCTGGGAAAGCTTCATGGTAGACCGGTAGATATTGTTCTCGAAGTAGATCTTGATGTTGACGGGATTCTTAGCCTGTGAAGAGGCTGGTGCTGTGATAGTAGACATCACGACGTATGTGTGGGGAGGGATATTGAGCGGCTTAGAGTATGACAAAAGTAGTGGTTATGTAGAAAAAGATGACGATAATGAGCAAGTTTATAGCAGCTTATAACTTATAGCACGAGTCGCCTGGGAAACAGAATCGAGAAAGCAGAATAGTAAGGAACGAGGGGCAGATGGCGGCGACGAGGTACTTGATAGGTACGAAATTTGCCTCAAAAAATAGGTAGAGGAACAATTGTAATAAGTCAAGATGTAATTGAGATGATGAACGATGTGAACTGCGATCTCAGTTCAATTTAGTCAACGGGGGGGAGGAGGCGACAACGTTGGTTTTATCTTCTACCAGCGATCGAAAACAAGACCAGGTTCCCAGGCTTCAAAGCAGGCAAAAATCAAAATAGGCGCAAATAGTCAATAGTATGGGAAGCTAAGAAGGAAGCTTGGTCGGTCGGCCTGTTAGTTTAGCGACAACGGTAAAAGTGAGCGAGTTGATTGAAATAAATTGATTGATGGGATTTGGAGGCGAAAGGGGGGGGGGGGGTGTATGTGGCAGACAAGCTGTTTGCAGTGGGTTTTGGCCGTTTTGGGGAAAGGACGGCGCGGTGCAGCAATGGTGCTGCGGTACAGCAGGCGTTGTTTTGTTGTTGGCGGTAGTAGTGCAGGTTGTTGTAGCTCCGAGGCGCTTTGCAGAATGCGGTAAGGTTAAAGGCCGTGTTTTTTGTCCAAGGGAGCTTCAATTGCTAGGAGCGTATTGGCAATGGACGCAGGCTGGCCTATGGACTGAGCCAGCTGACGGAACCTCTGGGGCGATTGGGATTGGGGCAAGATATGGCAACCGACGATAGAGATTAAAAGCAGCTATGGAAGCGATGGCGAACGATGAGATTGCAGTATCACGAATTTGGGTTGTAGCGTTGTTTTATTGTGTTTTGGTGATCAATGATCGATGATGCAACTTGGAAAAAGAGCGCCAAGGCTGTGACCTGACCAGTGATATGAAGACAGACTGTCACAGCATAGAAAGGCTGTTGGAGCAACAGAGATAGATAGACACTAGCTAGTTCATGGAAGGCTAGTTTGATAAGGCAGTCTCCACTTCGAACGAAGACTGCTGTGAGCATGATGCCTTGTTTTTTGAATTATTATATACATTATACTACATAGCTAGGTAGATTTTGAAGATAATAAACTCCAATATGTTTTACTGCATTTCTATCATTGGAGTTTCCTATAGTGATATGCTACTACACACAGCGACATAGATGATTCAGGACGCGTAAGGCCCAAGATAGCATCACGTGGTCATTTCTATTAGCAGCTGCATATGTGGGTCTGTGCGTACCTTGTAGGAGTCTCTAACCTGGACGGAAGGAAGCCTGTTTCTGAACTTTAGTTGCTATCAAGTGCTATCATCAGTATCATCAATAACCTCAGTCTAACCTTATCTACGTAGTCTATATCTAAACTAAACACCACTATCAAAAGCAGAAACTAACCAAGCTACAGTCTTGTTGTTTGGGACAACAAAGCAATGTATTGCACATGATTTCCAACACATCATGCATATTTAGACGGTCACAGGCAGCATCGATGATTCCACAGCAGGGCGGAAGTAAGTGGTTTTTTTTTGTGTCAATATTTGTTTTGTTCACGGAATATTCAGGCCCGCGCCGAATCTGATGAGCAGTTTTCATCATTTTGCAACCGTTTTGACACTAGAGCCAAAAGCCGCCACCATACTATCACAGTTTCAAGGCCTCCTCCTCCTCCTCCTCCCACTCATCATAAACCCCGGCGTCATATGCAGATCTAGTCAAAAGAAGGTCTCAGTGCTGCTTTTTGCTCTTGTTTTTGCCGTCGTCTTTAGGCCGCTTCAGCGTCTTTCCTCTTCAGCTTGTTTATAGCCTTCCATCACTGCCATTAGTAGTAGTAGTCATAAAAGTAGCACATGATGATGCGTGTGTTGCATTTTTGTTCCCATGTAACCTTCAGCGAGACAGGGCGGCCATAGAGCGATTTCCAGATGTCAGAACCACGCAAACACAAACAAAAGGCCTAGAATCTGGAGCAACCAGTAACAACCTATTAGGCGTCCTAGAAGAGCCGAGTGGCTCCATGACTGTTTCTCGCTAAGTAAAAAGAAGGCCACCTCGTTCTCTTTCCTATATTCTCTTTCTCTCTCGCTCTATCTATTCCTTCTCGTCCCGTCGGCCAACTCAGCCCGTGCAGCTAGCATAGAATTCGGAGAAGCACTAAATGCTACTAATGCAAAGAGACGTACAGTTGGCTGCTTCATCCAAGTAGAAGTTGCTACACGGTGGCTCAAACCTATAGGCCTCGTGCCGCTAAATGTACGATTACTACATGCCGCAAGTGTTACTCTACAGTCGACGACCCTGGGACCGCCCTAGGAAAATCTCTTATTAAACCTATTGGAGAAGGGCAGTTCTCCTCATTTGCACATGCGAGCATATTGTTCCTCAGTAAAATCACTAACCTAACTTGGGAAACGCATTTCTGTTTGTAGACGCTCTTGTTTATATATCATTCATGCAGCTGGGCACGAGGAGTGATCGAAAGCATAAAACTATAATAAATAAGGACAAGCAGTATGAAGTAGTAGCAGAGATAAAGGGTGTGAACATAGTCCAGCAACCCTTCGCTATCAACATTTTATCGCAAAGGCGAGGCACCCCCCCCCCATCCCCCCTAAGCAAGCCAACTAAGTAGAAGAAGGAAACCCAAAAACAAGATCCAGATTCAATACGCGGCTCTGATGAGCCAGTGTCGTCATCAGCGGGCCAAGAAAAGCAGTCGTTACTTTTCTCTTTATTTTACATGACATGCCATCCTATAGTTTCTCCAAGAGCTTCCAAGGCACCGTTTATGGGGCAGTGAACGCTGACTGTAAGACTGGCTGTATATTGTTTCGTGACTGTGATGCTGTTCCATATTATCGACGTCAAAGTGTCGGAGATAATAAGCCTTTACTTTGCAAAGCGAAATGCACCAGCACTGACATAAACTGGTCTTTGGTCGCTAATCAACACCCCAGAAAAATAGGTGGAGACAATGCTACATATACTATGTATCGGTTCCTACAAGCTCCAATAGTACTAAAGCGTCAGTAGAGACCAAGGGAAACCAACAACTCAAGGTTTATACTAGATACTAATGGTAAGCAGAGAAGGTTACCATGTATTTTTCTTAAAGAGTCTACAACGCTACAGATTATCAAATTTGAACAGCCGAAGCAAACAATCCGACAATCCATTTCATAAAATATACTATAAACCAGAGTTGAAAGGGCTAGCTCGAATAGAAAGCCAGAAAGCTCTAGATTTCGTAATTCCATTCCCATAGACGATCAAAAGCAAAAACAGTTTGATAAAAAGCTCAGATAAGTAAAGTCGGCGAAAGTTGTATCATGCACCGCATTGTTCTCGGACCGTATTTCATGTTCTTCTTTCTCCTCATTTCCCCTGTTCGGTTCGCTCCAGTACTCAGTGCAACATTCATCGATGTTACTCTCAGCTTCACATCAAAATATAGCGTTAAAACTTTAGCCTTTTTTTTTGTCATAAAGAGACGAAACGGTAATCATTCTTTGAGGCATCTAAAGTTGCTTAGCATCGGTGTGGTGGGCGTAAGCAGGGTTAAGGGGCTGGCAGAAGGGGGTTAAGGCGGTCAAATCAAGTCAGCCACTTGTTTACTGGTTTGTTAGAACAAGGAGCCTTTCTTCACTTTTTTTTTCTCGCTTTCCGGATGATTAAGCCGAAAGACGAAATCATAGGTTAGAGAAAAAGTAACAACAACAGGAGTCGATCCACTTTCCACCGAAGATCCTCCAAGTGCTGTAATTAACCCTGTACGCCATGTAACCCTAGTATAACTAATTGTATCACCACTCAAGCTTGTCTTTTATGAAGATCTAGTCAAAGAATACTTCTAGCCAGGGGGACAAGAGACAGGCAAACTGACGGTCTATCTATCTGTCAGTCAGTCAATCTGTGTACAGGCACATACCAAGAGGTCGGAGAATAGACAGTTGTACTCGTATTACATTCCTCGGATGTTCTAGTATTCTTTCAAGATTCGAGCGAGACACTAGATATTGATCTCTTCTAATATCTTGCTTGTTTGCACACTCTAGCTCTAGAGATCTCTATCTATCAGTTTCTGGGATGAGACTATCGCATCTCTCTTTGGCGGCTGTTTAGCTTTGACTTGTAGTCTGCCTGTTTCTCCATTCTCTAGGTTCATGTCTATCCCCCCAGACCGTTCGCGGATTTATAATTATGCTTGTTAACAATTGAAAATGCCCCTGTCTGTTATTCTCGCTCGTTCGGGTTCCAGTCTAGTCTAGTTTCGATCTGATCTTTCCGTTTTGTTTTCCTGGGCTAAACCTAAACTCACTTGGAACGCCGAAAATAACGTTATTATTTTCCATACGTCGGCGTGATGTATTCGCCGTCGCCGACGAAGAGCGGGAGCAAATACTTGTACATAACAGTATCATAATATTCAATATACCAATGATACCGTTTTTGTGTCTGTATCAGCCAACGCAGTGTTATAAGCCGCCAAATGATTATGGGCTGTTTATTACAGTATGTTTGGGTTTGACACTCTATTCGGCCAAGAATAAACACGAGGTGCTGCCATTTCTTGATGAGAAAATGACAAATCTATGAGCTATTCAGGCTAGGGGTGTCTTGGTGGCTTGTTACAGCAAAGCAGACAATCTCGGGAAGTGGCGTTTGATTCGTGTTCAGGGCTTGATTTTCTCTTTTTGGCTATCTGCCTTTGCATAACGGGGAGAATTTCAGCCACCAACAACTAGACTTAATCATGGCCTGTTTGGATGAACGTACTTCAAAATTGTATTATCATTAGTGAGGAAAAGGACCGCCACACTTGTTAGTTCTAAGTGGATTGTATGCAACTGTCCACTGAAATCAACGGCTACAGGTGAAATGATATGCTAGCCAGCCACCTAAATTTTTGTTTATTTTGCTTGGTGTTGTAATGTGTGATTGTCCATGATTGATATTTCATTTCTCGGTGTTTGGTTCATGCACTGTACTTTTTGTACTAGCAGTATAAACGAGGCTGTCATATAAAAATTCCCAAACTAAAACCACTAGTATATTGAAATTGAAGAGGCGGTGTGATAGCTCATTAGTAGTACATAAGATATACACTGGCACAGACAAAAACTCAAGAAAGAAGACTAATATGTGATGGTATTATCATTGCCACACCAAGTTAAATTGATTTGATCGTCGAGGACAATATCGTCTAATATGGCTACTTGAATTACTCTCCTTTGACCCCAACGAAACAATGTGTCTGACGAAACAACTAGCAGCTGTAAGCCGACCTATCGGCTTTCTCTCTGCCGTTGATTCTTGTTTAACGTTGGCTAGCTCGTGTCTGTATAAAGCCGTGGTTTCAAACTAGACATGAAAGCCTTCTGAAGGCGATGGCTTTTTTGTACCTTATGCGCTGTTTAAACAGGGGTTGCAAGAGGGCGTAAACTGACTGGCTACTAGCCTTCTATGAGTATTGTGTTATCAGGTTTATACCAGTATTATCGTTTGGCTATGACACTTAGCTGCCGCCAGGCTTCCAATCCTTTTGTCTCCTTTGATGCCATGCCATGCCATTTGCCCACTAAGAAAAAGGAAAGGAACAAGTAGTAAGTCAGTCGACTTGTACATTTGCGGTCTAAATGCTGCACCTTGACCTAACAAGGAATGTACATGAGAGGGCGCCGAGAATCCAACATAATCCTTCTTTTTTCTTCTTCTTCATTTAAAGAAAAGCCAAGTACTGTCTAGTTAAGGCTATCCTAGGAGATATGCGTTATGAGAAACCTCAAGATTGCCTAAGTGTTCATGATGACACTCTACCTGGACTGACTGACTGACTACTCAACATCGGAAATATAACCCTTGTTTGGCAGTTAGTCTCTTCACCGACCTATCCTATGTCTTCTATTGCTCGTCTATCCATCTTAAATCCCCCCCTCCCCCAAAAAGGAGATATCTGGTAAGCACCCTTAGCTCCAAGACGAGACAGGAAGACAGGACAGTGATAGACATATTAGACTGACAGACAGACAAGCTAGACGATCCTCCTCCTTCTGATTGGCAATAGCCGTGATTACTAGAGCACCATGTATTGTATTAGACCGGGTTCGTGTTTGTCTACATACTACTTGTTTTTTTAAATTGGCTGCTTCTTGGGCAGGAAAACCCGACTGTTTCCCTTAGCTAAGAAATATCAAGCGAGAGGGCGTCACTTCCCGGTAGCTTTTCGTCATTAACGAGAACTGCTCGCAGCTTGGGCTTCAAGAAATATATTCTAGAACCAAGACAAGGCATCTCTTATTGTTACGGGCAAGCACTAGTTGTTGCTAATCAACACTACGAGAGCCATTAAAAAATAGTGTAAGCTCTGAGCCAAATCCGCTTCCGTTGTAGTCGAACTTTGTGTCGTCTAGCAGCTTTACACTTTTATTATTTATATGTATGAATGCATATAATACAAATTTTATACTACAAGTCTTCACATACATCAAGTACATGCATATCCTCTCGCTCTGTCCTAGCCCGATTTATCTTCCGGTAGAGTCGAAAACAGCCATTGAAACTCCGTCCATGTTTCCATTTGGGAATACTAGTATATATATTTTTTGTCATGAGTAAATATGCATCTTCTGGCGTTTCGGGGAAGGGGCTGTCACATTCTCAAACCACGTACTTTATATATGATCAATGATTATAATATATCTTTGATCTCTGGTAGGGCACTGATTCTCAATTTCCCTTTCTTTTGTAGGCTTAGTATGGTATATTCTAATCTTGCCATTTGCAGAGGCATGTATGTCGGTGGTAGACGGCCCGTGAACCTCCGATGTCTCTCTGTGTCGTTTTCCGTCCATTTATTCGGTCTCTACATTTTCCTTTTTATTTCTATGCCGCTTTGGTCGACTTGAGCCGTTCCCTCTTCACTCTCTCCTTTCTGTCGCTTTTCTGTTCTTTTATTCTCCTATGGGATATTGGAAAGACATGAAATATCCTAGCATGAACCCATCCATTCGTTTAACCCTCCCTATTGTGCATATGGCTTGCATGCTTTCTCTATTTCTTGTATTTTTTCTTTGCTATGTGACACCGACGTCATCCCATGACCTAAATGACTATTTATTTCTCTTTGTCTCCCCCCCCTTACTTTATAAAATATGCAATCATCGCGAGAGACATTCCGGGAGACAGCCATTCGGAAGCCGTGTTGGATGACGACGACTTACAGCTGCGGCTGTTAGCTGTGTATATGCGAGCTCGCTAGTCCAGGCAGAGAAGCAGAGGCAAATTTGGGGAAATGCATTTAGGTTACTCTTTCTATGTTGATATAAAGCAGCTGGCCAGGTCTAGTCAACAACATTCCGACTCTCTTGCTTCTCTATTTGGCATAGTACGCATCCAGTCGTCTTTTAGTAGTAACGATTAGTGCTGAAGGCATACGTAAGCGAAGCCTCGAGTTGGGGTCAAATGTCTTGCTCCAACATACGGTTCGACCTTTATAGTGATTAATAACGCAAATCGATCAATCGCCTGACACAATGCAGAGGCATATAACATAATGTAGGTAGTAAGCCTAAGAGTGGACATATGTAAAAGAATTAGGGTTAGGGTATACAGGTTGGAGTATTTTTTTGTTAGTTTGCTAAGCTGGACAGACGACTTTTTGCTACCTCGAATGTTTGGATCACTAAAGCGTCACACCATGATCTCATCTGCCAAGGAAAAATCATATCGAACGGCGCTTCCCTGGTTTGCTGTATGAAAATCTGGTGTGATGAGTTACAGCCGATGATGCGTCATTTTTCTCTCATAATTCTGCTTGAGAGCTCTGGCGAGATGCTTCTGATGTAGGATAGATGTCGAGGCTGCCACTGCTAGTCACTGGTAGCAAATTACGGCCTTCCTAGCTTTTAAAATAAAAGTCAAGAAGGTATGACTATTTCCGTAGTTCTTCTTTGTCTAAGACGCCGGGTCCAAAGTCTTCAAGGTTACACACACTAAACTGACAGAGTTCACGAGAACTAAATGGCGTAACTTTGAACTTAACTCGGCTTTTTTATTTCATTTGTCGGGATCGAATATTCCGCAGCACCGAAGCATTATAGGAATAATAGACGCCACAGGAGAAAATACCAGGAATGCCATGCAGTATTTACTATGCATGTCAGCCAACAACCCGCTGAATAGAACCGCTGGCGGTTCTATTCAGCGTCTTTGCTTACTTACTATATTAGAGCATCATATGACCAAGCGAAATAGCAGACTAGCCTCGAAAGAGGCACAACTGAAAGGCCCTTCTATAATAGCCGCCGTAAGCAGAACAAAGATAGACAAGAACAGACTACGCCATGGCTAGCTAAAAGCCATCCTATCTTCCTCCGTGTGCTGCAATATAAAACTGCCTCCTGCCTTCCTGCATTGCACCTGGCAACGCTAAAGGCCGTGTTACCCCAAAGCTAACGTGTTCGTAGTCTTGAATTGCTTTGCTTGCATCGTACAGAAACCTCCTCAGGCCATCCAAAACATGAGCCGCCACACAGCTGTCTGCTTATTGGCCTGTCTATCGGGGTATTTTTTTTTGGCTTCATCGATTAAAACTTTTTTCCTGTCTGTCTTGTGTCTGGAAAATCAGATGGTACACAACTAGTTAAGCCATATCACGCTATGTTACTATGAGGGGTTTCCATAATAAATATAGACATAGATAGAGAAAGAGGGCGAGACACGATGGCAAAGACATATAGACACATACGCATATACATGCGTACAACGTACAAAATAGACTACGGTAAACCTCAATATATCATATCTATATTCCCCATATTTCTGATACAAGTGGCGTTTATTCTACCTGGAACAGGAGTACATTCAGGCCCGATTGTTCGCCTTCCGACAGTTTCTCGCTTTTCTTATTCGACCGGCGTGTTTCCCGATTGTCTACCCCTTTCCCTTTTGCCCAAGAGGTGAGCATCAGAAATGGTCGGAACAAAATAGGCAAATGACATAATACGGATACTAGTTGGCGTTCTGATGTATATCTGAGTCTGCAGTAGTACAGCAAAAAAAAAGCCTGTACCAATGGGTCCTGGGTTCCTGACACGCGGTCTCTTGTTCAAGACTGGTTATAGTAGAGTCTCTGGTATAGTTTTACAGAATCAGGTAGTACTAATACTACGAAGCCTGTAAGAAATCGAGATTCCACCCACGCAAGTTTTACCACAGAAGCTGGCGACCAACCGAGTATACGCGTCCCAATAATAATATCAGGCGCTGGGCACTGTGTGTTAGTACTAATAGAATGTATCAGCAGCTAATTAGCAAGCGCGTCGCCTTCCGCTATAGACGTACATACATATGTCTTATCATAACACACATACAATTTTACGCTAAGAAAATCTCAAGAGATCTCAAATAAGAACCCAAAAGAAAACTCCAAGGAGGTAAGCCGCGGGAATAGAAAGCGAGAGATATACGACGCACTTTTTTTTCTTCATGGTATACCGTTTCATATACTGCAGGTTTTTAAGCCCCGGGCATCTTCGTCCTCCGTCCTTGTCCAACGAGAAACTGGACACAAGACGAAAAAGACGGCAGCATCCAGCCCAGGTCCCGAGAATATATTCCTACTTCCGTGTGTTTTTCTTGCAGCATATGTGATCATCATCTTCAGCCCCGGAGACATTGTTGAACTTATAAATGTCATTTACTAGCGCAATGAACTGTTAAAAAAAATGATGTTTTGGTGATCCGACGCATCGTTACTGTTCTTGGTAGAGGGTTAGTTGGGCCTGCGGGGAAAAGCCTATGATGTGATCAACTATGTAACCACTAGATAGGTGTGATAGCGTGCAGAAAAAAAGAAAACATCACCGCACTAACAAAGACCATGGGATCCAACAAAAACTGATTTGATGGCAAAGCTGCAAAGTAAATGTAACTGACTGTGTAAGCATTTGGCATAGTCACAACGAGATGTGTTGAAGCGGCAAAGAAATTATGCGCATCTATTCCTAGAGAGAGAAAGGAACTAAAAGTCGGCATGACGGCGACTATGTTTCGCCGACTCTAAAGCTATACTGATGTGTTATGTTATAACTATGCATTTCCTTCTGCTTGTTGGGCGTCGATGACGTATAAGAGTGCAAAATCATCAAGACAATATAAACAAACCTCCAATTCATGGGACCCTTCAAAGATAGCAACATATGGATAACTAGAACGAGCCTAGATATCAGAATATACCGTCGCATTTCTGCTTACACATAATTAAGATATAATATCTCCAATTTATGTAGAGCGGTGAACATCGTAAAAGGCTTTGTATTTCTTCAAACGTTAGCCCTCAATCTAGGATCTCCATGGCTCGCCAATGTGTACGACCCTCGTGACTTGCACGGTCTTTCGATGTGATATAGTTATGCCTTTTTGCCTTTGTCCTAACTTTAAAGACATTAAGTCATGTTATCAATCTATGAGACACTGAAAGCTTTCCTTCTTCTCTCTTCTCTACTCCCTTTCAACTCTTTCTTATTGTATATAGAACGGCATATTCACATATAACAGCATAAGTAACCCCCACCCCCAAAGAAAAATCACGTACCTAAATCAAGATTTCCTCGCCTCTACATCATCTGTTGCAAATTTGACCGCCTTTTTCCTTATTGAACCGAGTGCGGGGAAAGAGAATAAAAATAAAGAAACCAAAATCTCTGAAGTCTAGACCAAGTATGGAAATATTCAAATATTTGCTGCCACATCGTTGTATGTAGCTTAGTATATTATTGATCGATAGTATTATATATCTTCCTCTTCTCAGAAATTGACTGTTTGGACTACATCTCGTCACAATTATACAGGAGTCAGCTTCTTACTCATTTAGCCGCCGTGACCAAAAAGAGACACAAAGCACTGACTAAGAGAAGAGTACAGGCCACCCCGAAACTTATCGACTCCCCCCACCTCTTCCTCCTACTATTGTTACTTCTTCGTCTTTTCTTTTCGTGCTCTACTTGGTTGTTTGATACCACACACCTCCCGTTAACATGTCACCAAGCTCTAATGAGTCTTGCTCTCTTTTTGCTATCTCTTACTGTCATGTTCTGATATCTTGCTCTTTCAACTAACTTACAAACCTGTATTAGACAAGTCCCCCCCCTTAAGACTTAAGACAGATAACTGAAAATTACAAAGAAGTTCTTCTCCATCTAGCTACATATATATATACTAAGTACTAGTCGCCTTCTTCTTGGATGTTCACTTGAAACAATGATAGCGACATTTTGTTCGTACAATAGACGTCAAAGCTAGTAACGAGTCGGTTGTAGCGTGGCAATGGCATGCCTTGTGGAGAATAAGTTTGAAAGATTGTACTGTTTTCTTGCAAGTAGTTTTACTGATATTCAATCTGATGAAATGAGGCTCTTACGCGTACTGTGCAAACGAGGATCAAGATGAGCAAAGACAGTATTTAAAGGGAGCATAGTGGCTATCAAGAATTAATTCTGTACCTTCTTCAATGTTGGAGATGTTCTCATTAGCAATATATGACCCTGAATTGTGAAGATATCTAATGGAAGAGCCTTTATGTTCGTATTACTACCGACAAGGAATCTTAAGCGTGCAATATTAAGGCTTTTACTCCATTCATCTTTTGCTGCTTCTTATCTAGACATACTGTGGAGGATGCTGTCATATTGGCTACTCTCACCATGTACTACTACCACAACATTGTCTGTGGGACTGCTTGATATAACAGATGTATTGTCAACAATAGTAACAGTTCCAACAGTGACGTTACTCTTCAAGATACATCCCGCTTCTACTTCTAATCCCACTCATGCTTTATTTCACTTCCTTTACTGATAATACATCTGTGGATGATATATGCCGTCGTTACTATTGTAGTACTCATCCATGCCATGGTTATAGTAGCCACCATCGTGTATATAGGGTCCAACTTGGTCTGTCATATCAGGATACATGGGTGGTGGAGGCGGCGATGTAGCCGAGTCATAGTAGTACATCATGCCATTGACTTGCTGGTACATGGTGACTGGCTGTGATACCGTAACATCGACGGATTGTGCCAGCGGCGGCGGAGGAGCTGGAGGAGGAGGCCGCATGCTGGATTGTTGCTGCGCACCAGGAATAAATGTTGCTGCTGCTGCTGATTCGTACGTAATCATGCCCGAATGATGTGACGGCGGCGGCGGCGGCGGAGGAGGCGGTGGCGGAGTAGGCCCCGGGATCATGACAGAGGGCAAAGGCGGATGTGGTACATAGTGATTGTAGTTGTAATGGTAGTGCTGTGGCAGATGTACCGGCCCATGAATGTTAGGACCGAGGTGGTACGGGTGCATTGTTGAAGGCGGCGGAGGCTGCATCGCGTCCAAATGATGGTATTGGTACGGTGGTGGAGGTGGCGGCGGGATTACTTGGGACCTGACATTCGGTTGGAACACCGGCGCATGGATAGCTCGGTCAGGTATTTGTGACATGACTGGAGCGTTACGGCTTACAGTAGGATGTGTAGGTGGAATTTGGCCTTGGAAAGCCATAGGATTAGGCGAAGATGTCACCGGTGTTGACGTAGGCTGTGGAGTTGGTTGAGCAGGTGGCACGCTGGACGAGACAACTACTGCTGCACCGGAAGATGTTTTCTTAGCAGATGGAGCCTGAGAGGCCTGCGGCAGAGGTAGTGTTTGCTGAGTGTTGGCACCTAGACCGCTAGGTGTGCTTGTATTCTCGTGTAGCTTGTGCACTAAACTAACGGCTGCATTGCCCGGCATAGGATGTGCTGGATGTGTATATGCATCCGATACTGGCTGTATATGAGAAGAATACGATGTATGGTACGGTGGCAGCTTGGCAATCGGCCTTGCACTATCAACTATGGGTGGCACTGCCCGCGACACTATCGAGATAGCGGGTGAGAACATGGCATCGACAGTTGAAGAACGACGACTGTGGATAATGCTCGGGCCAATGCTAGCTGAATACACACTGCTGGCACAAAATATGCTAGGAGTTTGCGAGTATGTACTACCAGAGCCAAACTGAGACCGTGCACGGTTCCTTCTGGAGCGTTGCTGATTTGGGCGCAAGGCTCTTGGGATGAAGTCAAACGATCGGTCATGTGCAGGCAGTACCTGATGCAAGTTTCCGCCAGGAAGCTTGATTTGGACTTGTTTGTCTCGCCGTAGTGGGGGCCGATGGTCTGGCAATTTTGTGTACTGTTTGATTTGGAATCCCAAGTACTGCTTGGATGCTATTCCAGGGATGAAAACCTTCATGGTGATGTTGCCCACATGCTTCTCAGACGATAAGCTACGGTCAATGCGCTGAACGTTGTCTGGCTGGCGCCTCATGTTTTGATGATTAGGCGGATGACGGTAGTCAGGAACATCATTGTATCCATGGTTAGGGCTAGAGCTACTTTCATTATGTTTATCATGGTTCCAACGACCCGATGTTGGGTCACTCTGGAAATAAGGAACTCGCCTAGTAAGAAAGTGATTGTTAGTAGGGGGGGGGGATGGTCTTTGTATAGGCAACAAAATGGATAGACTGCTCTTAGTATGGCAAGGAGAGAATATACTTACTGAAACCCAGAACCGCCCTGATAATGTCCGGGCTGTGTCTTTCCACGGCCGCCATTGTGTCTGAAGTTACTATCTGTGCCGTTGCCATTTACGCTACAGTGAGACTGACGGGTATCGTGCATGAAAAAAAGGCCTGAGGTAGGGACAGACTTAGGGTCTAGTGTACGTCGTTTCCTCACACTATCGTCATATTGCCGATGTTGCGATCTTTGGGCCCCGCGGGTTGATAACGGCAAAGCAGAATCATTTGGCGGTGACGCTTCTGAGGTATAGCTGACGGTCCCAACAGCAGAATCAGAACCAGCAAAGGTTCTCTGTTGCTGGGTTACGGTGTGAGAGTTGGCTGATGGTAGAGAACCTTTGTCAGTGATAGCGGTGTCAGTTGACAGTGCAGGCTGATGCGCCGAGCTAGGCCGCAGTTTTCCTTTAGGGGAAGCTGCCAAAGGGGGTGTTCTACCCTTTCCGATAAGGGGCGCCGAAGCAGATGCAGTGGCAGAGGGGCCCATTGAAGAGGGTTTAGACATGGAATGCAGTGTTGAGATTGGGGAAGAAGTTGAGCTCTGATTGAGAGTAGTCGTGGGGTAGTTGGCGGTGGCAGCCTTGATGGCAGTGTTGGTAGCAGTAGTTGTAGTAGCACTGGGGGGGGTACTGGGCACAGAAGAGGTATTCAGATATTTCGGATCAGACTGAAGGACAGTATCATCAACATTGCTTGTATCACTACTGCCACTTGCAAAGATGTTGTCATCGCTGCAGGGCGAGTAAGTAGCGTCTGAGTCGTCGTCGATGGGTGCAGCAGTGACAGCAGCACTGCTACTACTAGCATGAAGTTTATGAATAGTCGAGCGAGCACGGTTTTGTGTGTGGGAGTAAGACGGTGGGGGTCTACTTTGGACCTGGGCCGAGGAAGATATGCGAAGCTTGCGGTTGTTGGTGTTGGCGTTGTTGTTGCGACGAGGCGCAGATGCAGAATACGCAGGATGGTTTGCCACAGAAGCCATACTCTACAGCTTGTAAGGTGTATTAAAACTGCAGTGATGAACAGCAAAACGGTGCTATTAGCAGAAGTAACTGGTAGAGGCGGTGGCCAGCAACGAGTGTTTGATATGCAATAATCGTGGTTCGTTCGGTCAAGGGTCTGGGAATTATTCGTGAAGCCACTTTATGTAATATGACAGTACCAGTAGTATAGATAGCGGCCTAGAAGCTAGGAGCAAGAGCTAGTAGTTGTTGAAGCTAATAGGTAGTGTGAATTGCACAGGAACAGTCAGGTCGGGGAACTACGGCCTAGAAATTGTGTGTACTATGCAGATGGAAAAAAGGGACAAAAGAGAAAAAGAAACAAAGAAGACAACTAGTATGTGTACTAATAGTAGTAGTTGTTGGGTGCCGTCGCAGAAGAGATGGCAGCGCAGCCGTTTGCCTGGATATGCAGGGAGGAGAGGGGAGAGGAGTTTCTTTTGCAGCGAGATGCATATGCAGGTGAGCCTTGTCCTGGCTACTAGAAGTCATAAGTCAAAACGGCACAAAGGCAGTGCTTATTGGATAATGGTATTGGCTAGAAAGAGGATGGAGGTGAGAGACCAACCCGTTAATAGCGTCAGCCTCACTTGTGTCAATGGCATTTGCTAGTCTAGTAGAAAGAAACGAAACAGAAGGAGGCAACACAGGATGAGTAAAATTACGGAGAGCAACTACTGTAGTTTCAATAGCAAATAAATGAAGAGTAAACTGAATAAGATTATTGATAAAAAAGAAAGCGAAGAGCAAATGCTATAGTTTTGATGACAAACGAGAAAAAGTAGGGGAACGAGTGTGCCGATGCAGAAAGATCGCAAAGCTTAGCAAAACAGATAAAGGATGATGGCTACGATGATACTACGAATATGGCGAAATGATGTGATATAACAAGAGGACGAAAAACAAGAAGATCAGAAAGGCAATTCAGAAGATGACAGCCAAGAAGCAATATACAGGAAATAAATGACGACACGATCGATAAAGATGAAGATGAAAAGAGAAACAAAAAACAAGGCCGAAGGAAAGTCAAAGAAACCCACGAAACAAAAGCAACAGAAATACGAAGAGGAGGAAGGAAAGAATGAAGCAAACCATGCCTCCCTCCGATAACCTGATCTATAGGAACCAATGCCAAGTTACAGGGCTTACATCACTAGAATAGGCCTTCCTTCATACAGGTTGCTGAGTTGACCAAGCTATGCTCAAGGGATCACCATGACAAAGCGTGGCTTGTAGGGGTGTCATCTTCGTAAATACCAAAGCCCAATGCCAATAATCATTACTAGTGATCTTTTGTGCTGTCATGAGCCAGCCAGTATACACAAATAAGCTGTATTTGATGCCTACATTGCTACTCTTTACTAAGGCTGACGTTAATTATATACAATGCAATACTTTACTAAGGCTGAACACTATAGTAATACTAACTGGTACTAGCATTTTTAGGCTTATGTGGCTAGTCTTATTAGGCTGAGCATTTTGTGATTGTACCAAGTTTAGTCCATAGTACTTATCATGAAAATGGTAATAATAATATGGAAAAGTATAGCTAGATCATCCATGTCACATGGCTCGCAGCGAGCCAGGTAAATCGAGTAGATCTATAGAGAGCAGAATTATATTTCGGAACTTTATCAAGATAGTACGGTATCTTCATAGTTCTTGAAACTTGATAAGATTATTGGAAAAAAAATTAATACTATTGTGAACCTTGATTTGAACATTGCATATGTGATTCTAAGACTGCTGAGCGTACAGGAACTCAATATCAAGTCATGAACTAGTAGCGTCTGACATAGTTGATTCACTAGATGGCTTCAAATTCTAGCACAGCATAGGTTGTACTCTGTTTTGTCTGCTAAAACCCGGACATACCGACAGGCAAACTGACTCACAAAGTCAAACGAAAATAATACGTTGTTGCACTCGGTTAAACCCCTTCCCGATCCCAATTCCCCAGTTGAAAGAAAGAAGATACCATTGCCGCTGCTCTTATACACGCCTCTTTTAGACGTAGAGTCACTCCTTGAACGGCTAGGGACAAACAGTCATTTTCTTGATTAGCTCGACTCTGCTGCTATGATAAGAATGACATAGCTCTGTTAATATAATGTAGCTTAGACCATAAAAATAAAATACGTCTTGAACTACATATAAGACTAGTTGATAGGTAAAGCAAAGGGTTCATGTAACTTGTAACAATTCTAATAGTTAATTCTCTAGATAAATCTGATAGAGTGCCTGACCTTTTTCCATTGAATATCCCATGGTGTTAAGTATTATCCTCTCATATGGTTGTTGTTTGTCTATTTCATATAACAAAGTGGGTGATTTAGGCTAATTTTGTCATTGTTTAAAATTGTGTGTTCTCTGAATTCGACAAGACGGTATCTTCATAGTTCTAGAAACTCAATAAGATTAATGATTATAAAAAAAATATCGACAAGACACATCCGGGCAATGAGTGAGCCAGGAGAACGATTAGTTTCATCCTAGAATAAGTGGGTATCAGTGCCTAACCCTAGTGGAAATATATATTACTAATCAACTCAGCATGTATATGCATTTTATGACGGCTGAGAGTCAATCTAATCAATAGTAAGTATTACATTACAAGAGTGGGTCCATCTATATCTGGACCTTGAACTGTGAAATAAAAAACAACCACACACACACATATATATATATATATATCGAACCTGCTTAGTTTAAGAATTGCCTCTAATGTTCCAGCTTATCATGCAACCTTCTTCTTCTTTTCTCCCCCTCCTTCATGGTCACAGATTAGATTGTTAGTCAACATAGCTACACAGACTGGAAAATAGACAGGCCTGAACCAGCCAACATAAACTGCAGTTCTTTTATATGCACTTTGGTTCATACAAGTGGTAACTTATAACTAAGAGCCTTCTACTGAGAGGAAGAAGTATCTTTTGAGTAGGGTGTGTTGAAAAGGGATGAGCGGTACTTCTTATATCGCACCAATCACATCGTCTAGCCTCTTCTTATCAGTTTAATTTTTTAATATTTTTTTATAAAAAACTGGTCGCCCAACGACGTTGATTATGAATATACTGTTAAAAGTTAAGGAAAGGTAATTACTTACAGTTGGTTACTTTCATAATTGCTATTGTCACAATTTGTTCCTGGAAATAATCCGTATCTTGTCCCCTTTACACCCTTAATTCTCCTAGGAAGCTTTCCTAAAAAAATCAAATACACCTTACCTACAAGAAAAAATAGAGCCTAAATCCAACTTTAGACCTTTTTTTTGACCTGATTCTCATCACCACCATCTACCACTATCGTTACGCCAATATCTAGCTTCACTTTTAATACACCACTATACTCTACTATACTTCTCAATTCATATTCACAGGAATTGATATATTTCTCTATCCATCCTATAATATGACACCCACCTCTCTTCTTCTCCAATCCCCAAACCTCTCACAGCACCTCTCCGATCCCTCACTCACGCCGCTTCTCACCAGCGCTTCTTCTCACTCACATGTTGAATCTCTCACGTCTCTCGCTGCCACCGCATTGACGGCCCACGCCACTCTTGGCCACTTGAAAATGGGCGCGCCACTACGCATTCTCGTCGAATACGACGCCGTACCTCCAGCAGCAGCTACTTATTCTTCTACCAATTCCGCCACCACTTCTACCACTGCTACTGTTACTACTGGCACTTGTCAGAAACAACACGCTGTCTCTCCACTATCGTTGCCAAACCGCTTGCGAACCTCTGCTTTTGCTCCATCTGGTTCTTTGGCTACGGCTAGCATGGCTACGGGTCCTATCTTGATGCAATCCTTTATCAACCCCGTGGAGACACATATAAATCAACAAGAAGATCCCGCTGCTGGCCCGATCGAGGATCCACCGTTGTTGATTGGCACTGTCGTCGGCGTTTCAGGTGACGTTACTGGTGAGGCACGCCGTGCTGCAGGCCGTATCGAGCGCATCGCTCGCGAGTTCCAACGCGAATGGATAGAGGAAGAAAGAGAAGGTACTGGTGGGTTATAATTCTAAATCTTGAGTAGATATATGCCAATACTAGTATTGGCACTTTTATCCATTAGTATGAACAGAACATGGCTTAGCCTCACATGACAATATAACGCAAAACTCTTCAACGTAAAGTCTCACGAAGGGCATGCGGTGTTCAAATTCGGTCATTAATTAATTAATTCGTCATGCCATAAGCTACACACTGCTGCAGTCTCTGAGGGTGTATCCCTAAATACGGCCTTGTAGCTATTCCGTCATTCGCTGTCTTTGTTTTAAACAAGTCACTTTAAGCTCCTTATTTTATTTTTGAAACAATTTTTTTTCTTTCCGTTCTTTCGATAATATGACTTGGTCGTGAAATACTTAAGCCAGCTGCTCGAAAGCATGGTTAATGGTGGAGCGGATAGGAACGCCCTTCCAATGGTTGACGGTAGCGACGGCGCGCTTGGCAATGCCTTCGGGGGTAAACTCAAACTTCTGTTAAGAGGGGGAAAAAAACCGTTAGCATCGAGGTATCGAGATAGTAATATGTTAGTGGAAAATCTTACCTTGTAGACATCCTTGACGGCACCAGAGGCACCGAAGCGGTTCAGACCGAACTGTTCGTGGGCGTATCTCTCCCAGCCTAGAGTGGACATTGGCTCGACAGACATGGCGGGGATACCGTCGGGAAGAACGTTGAGCTTGTAGTCCTTGGTCTGCTTCTCGAAGACCTCAGTGCAAGGCATAGAGACAATGCGAGCCTTGATGCCCTGGGTGGCAAGAACCTTGGCAGCGTCAACGCAGATATTGACCTCTGAACCAGTGGAAACGATGGTGACATCAGCACCATCAACCTCCGACAGCACGTAGCCACCCTTGGCGGCCTTTTCGATGCTGGTGCCCTCTAGCTGGGGAAGGTTCTGGCGAGACAGAGCGATGATCGAGGGGGTCTCCTTAGTGGACAGGGCAACGTAGTAGGCACCGGAGGTCTCGTTACCGTCAGCAGGGCGCCAGACCATGCAGTTGGGCAGAGCACGGAAGTGGGCTAGGGTCTCGATTGGCTGATGAGTAGGGCCATCCTCACCCAGACCAATGGAGTCGTGGGTGGCAACCCAAATATTGCGGACATGAGACAAAGCCGACAGACGGACGGCGCCGGAAGCGTACGAGACAAAGTTCAGGAATGTACCGCTGTAGGGCAGGATAGTGCCGTAGGCAGAGAGACCGTTCATGATGCCACCCATACCGTGCTCACGGACACCGTAGCGGACATAACGACCAGAGTAGTCGCCTAGACCAGTCTGTGGAGCTTGGAAGTCGACAGCATCCTTCCAGCGGGTCAAGTTGGAGCCAGTCAGATCGGCCGAACCACCGAAAAGTTCAGGGACCACGCTCTCGATCTTAGACAGGACAATTTCGGACAGCTTACGTGAGGCAACGGCGGCATCAGCGGGGGTATAGGTAGGCAGGGCCTTCTCCCAACCAGCGGGAAGCTCACCAGTTTGGCGACGCTGCAGGTCGGCGTACTCAGCAGGGTAAGCAGTGGCGTACTTGGCCATCAAGCCGTTCCACTCCTGTTCGGCAGCGGCACCCTCGGCGGAGTGCTTGGCATACAAGTCGTAGACCTCCTGAGGAACAGTAAAGCTCTGCTCAGGGTTGAAGCCGAACTTTGTCTTCAGCTGCTTGATGTCATCGGCCTTCAGGGGAGAGCCGTGGACAGAGTGGCTGCCCTGCAGCAGCGAACCATAGCCAATGGTAGTGCGGAGCTTGATTAGCGAGGGCTTGTTCTTGACAGATTGGCATTCCTTGATAGCGGCCTCAATGCCAGCTAGGTCGTTGTCACCGTCGTTGACGATAACGACGTGCCAGTCGTAAGACTCGTAGCGCTTGATAACGTCCTCAGTGAAAGCGGCGTTGGTATCACCGTCGATGGAGATGTGGTTATCGTCGTAAATGCAGATCAGGTTGCCCAACTGCAGGTGACCAGCTAAAGAAGAAGCCTCAGAAGAGACACCCTCCATCAGGCAGCCGTCGCCTAGGAAGCAGTAGGTATAATTGTCGACAACAGGGAAACCGTCCTTGTTGAAGACGGCAGCGGTGTGAGCTTGGGCTATAGCCAGACCGACAGCGTTGCAGATACCCTGGCCCAGAGGGCCGGTGGTAACTTCGATACCAGGAGTGTCATGAGACTCGGGGTGACCGGGGGTGATAGAATCAATCTTCTATAGAGGGGGAAGGGGCACACATCAGTATATGAGTTGTATGTCTATGTGCTATAGAGGCTACTTACACGGAAGTCCTTCAGGTCCTGGATGGACAGAGCATAGCCAAACAAGTGTAGCAGAGAGTACTGCAGCATGCAGCCGTGGCCGTTGGACAGAACGAAACGATCACGGTTCAGCCACTTGGGGTTCTTAGGGTTAAACTTCATAAATTTGTTGAAGAGGACATGAGCAACAGGGGCCATACCCATGGGAGCACCAGGGTGACCCGAGTTGCTGTTGAAGGTAGCATCAACCTAGGAGAGCGCACAATTGTCAGCTATGGAAGTTACGAGTAATGCGTTGATAGGTAGGCTACTGTTAGCTTCTGCTAATAACTTGTTCTGAATCTGGACAGTTGAGTCGGGCGCAGACGTATTTGAGCCAAGGCGACTGCCCAGCAATCACGGCCCATAAAGATGCTGGGCAATGCCAAATTAGCTGCCCTGTGCTTGCGATTGCTGAGCTGCATTAAGTTCATTGCTAGCGATTGGAGCGGATGGAGAACTGGCATAAGTCGAAGGGTATGGTCCATGTTATTTTGGTGGGGTCGCTGCTCTAAATAGTGGCGGCAAACAAGGAGGGGAAGCTGTAGCGATTTCAAAAGCTTGGCCGGCTGATCCGCAACGATAAAGCGATGGCAATGTAGTAGAAGGCAAGATCCAGATACAACACGAAGACAAACAAGGCCGGGGGCAAAGTAACAGCAGAGCTGGCGAGGCTACGCGGCAAAGGGAATTCAACTCACGGCAAGTACTCTGATCGAGTTGATAGCCAGCTGGTCGATCTCGGAGTAACCCATGGTAATTGACTTATGGAATTACGTTGATGCGGAAAATGTAATAGAATGTAGTGGAAATAGAGGAAGAGGAATTGGTTGACAGAGGGAAAAGAAGAGGAGAAGAAAAGGAAGACAAGAAGGTCAAGCAAAAAGTGGACGCGAGACCGGCCGAGCTAAGAGATTTATTTATAATCGGGCAGGAGCAAAAGCTTCTTTGCTCTTAGACAATTACCTCAGGTAGCTTGCCACGGCTAAGACACCCCAAACGGCGCCGATTTCTTGATTGCTATCTAGTTGACTGGGCTAGCCACAGAATGACTTTTTAGGGTAAAATGTTATATATATATAATACAATGCAGCTAAATCTAATCCAATGCACTACGCAGCATTTTGTTATTTTGCCGATGCTGAAGCTCTGCTTAAGCTTCCCTGCCCTTCCGATCGTAAACTTTGTTTGGCTCGCTACTACGCCGCTGTCGCCCCGTGCCTTCCCTCCCTGGTAGTCAAGGTGGGTGTAAGGTGGGGCAATCTACGGCACAGTGCCTCACACTGTCATAGTCTTTGGGGACTGAGACGCTACGAGTTTAGAAGCCAAGTTCTAGTTGCAGCGTGTGATGATGGCGAGAGACCGGAAAAAGTGACGGGCGCCGTATTCTTTGGTTATGGTTCATGATGACTGAGTGGTGAGCTTACAAAGACCGGCGATTGCGTTTCTAGTTGCTTATACATGAACGGGATCCGATCGAAAATACACCATGAATTTTTTTTGGGCTCATCAAATGCACCGACAACAGAGAGTTTACGTACAGCCCAACCCTAGAGCGAACTGTGAGATGTCCCCTTGCCTTCTTCAGTCTAGCGAGGATCGTCCATTGTTATGGCGTAACTGCGACCAAACCACAGCGAGAACCAGAGCTAACCCCAGTATTGAAAGCTTGTAATAGATGCTTCTAGCCTGACGATATTGGCCAGTAGATGCTGTGGGCGAAACGTCTATTGCTACGCGCGAGTCTCGCCTTGTATCATGCGAAACGGACTTCTAGGGCGTTTTCATTATGCTTACGGGAGGCTTCTGAAGCTATAGCTTGGGCAATACAAGCATAGATAGACAGAAACGTTGTACGTTCAGTTTTCTGTTCCGCAATTGAAACAGAGCTTCATGACGAAGGATGAGATATCTTCGTGCGATGTAATATATATTCACACTGTCTTCCCAACGCTCACGTTTTTCATTGACACTTACTCTGTCTTGTTTCTAGCACTGTTGAGGCTTATGAAGAAATTGGGCCTCCTTTTTCTGCTACGTTTTTAAGTGTTGATAATAGAACAACTGTAGTTACAGCAGCTTCTCGGGCATATATATAGCAGTGTTCGTATCAGGCATTCAGTTAAATATATATATAGATATAGAGAGAGCACGCAATATGTATGCCTATGCTTTACAAAAACACTGTAAGAGCCAATAGTCTTGATCAGTTGTTCTTCTGTTTTCTCTATGAACGCTGCGTAAAATTACCATCAAAGCCGATAGGCGAACTAGGCCTAAGTTCTAACTTGCGAACCAATGGGGATAAGAGGCTAGCGGCTTTGAGTGGCGACCCTCTGGTAACCCTATATTCACATGTTGATAATTGATTCTAGTTAGTAAGTGTAGCTATTCATAGTAAAGTTTACACCGATGAAGGTGTATCAAAAGCGAGAAAAAAATCAACAGGATTAGCTATCTCTGTTGAACAGATAAATAATATATAAATGATATAAATGTAACCGTTCGGCAAAGACCACGAATGTTACGTTCACAAAGCCTATGTTAGGGTTATATATTTTATAAGGGTTGATCGCATCCTGTAATTTTTTTCAAGAACTACATAGTTTTGGTAAGGGTTCTTTGAATAGCGGAGCCCTGTCGCGAGCCCTTTTGTCAGGTAGTGGAATTCATCATCTACATAGTAAATTTGCCCCGCCAATATCTTGACGGATCGACATCCACGATATTTTACCTTTGAACTTTTGCCGTTAATTTTGACCCTCAGGAGGATAAACAAAGCAATGGCACACACCAAAGGCCGCAGCTCGCGCTGCGCATTCCAGCCCCGGCCTAAGAAGAAGTCGGCATCCCGCAATCCCGCCTCGGTCAGCAAGAAAGTGTCGTTGCCAGTCGAGCAACTCGCGCACTATCAGCTGCTACTGCGTGTATTCGCATCGACATTTGCCAAAGAGCTCAGTTCGGAAGACCTGCGCAGCGCCATCCAGGACGTGAAGAAGGCGCTTTTCGAGCGAGACTTTGCCGCTGCGTTTGAGAGCGAACATGCTTTACCTATGTATGCGGCACGCTGGAGTCCGACGCGCGCGCTCTGCTACGCCGGTGTGTTAAGCGCTGTCGATATGGATAGTCTAGCTGATGTATTAGTGAAGAAGAAGACAGGGAAGCAGGGGCGGACGGAAGCGAAAGAGGATGCCGATTTGTACATCGTTGCTCTGGGCGGCGGTGCAGCAGAGTTGGCAGCGTTTGCGTCTTTACTGGCAGAACGACCGACATTTCAAGGGTCCATGAGAATCCTAGACTCCGGCCCATGGATGTCTGTTCTCTCGCGCCTAGAAACCGGCCTGACCATCCCGCCAACGCTATCTAAATACGCTAGCGCCGCCATGCACACAAGTAACGTGGCCCTGTTGCCCTCCATGCTTGCCCCCGGAACCTCGGGCGCCCCTCCATCCACGCGCCTACAATACACGTTCTCGCAGGTTGACCTCCTCGCCATCAGCGCTGATCCCGCTGCCCTCCACATTGCGCTCTTCGGCTCTGCAGATGTCGCACCACGCAAAACTCTCATCACGCTCTTCTTCACCTTGAACGAGTTGTATGCATCGTCGCGGGGCAAGACTACGCTATTGCTGCTTTCATTGACGGCGCTGTTGCCTGTTGGCTCGCAGCTGTTGATTCTGGATAGCCCGGGATCGTACTCGGAGGCATCCGTGGGTAAGGAGATGCGCAAGTATCCCATGCGCTTGTTGGTTGAACATACGCTGTTACACGAAGAGCATGGTGTGAAGAAGGATAAGAGCTGGGAACAGGTCGAGACGGAAGAGTCAGTGTGGTTCAGAATGCCCGAAGGCTTGGAGTATCCTATTCCGCTAGAGAATATGCGGTACCAGAAGCACCTGTATACCCTGGTCGACCCTAATAAGCCGGCTGTTGTGCCGGTTGCTAGCGACGACGAAGAGTAAGCAGCAAGTGTCAGTTAGGTATTCGGGTAATTAGGGAACTAAGGAAAATATAGTACAGATAAAAGTTATGGGAAGGTAATAAATAAAGCATAATTATATGCAAGATGAGATAGTACAAATGATATGATATGTGTATGTACTATAAGACTACTAAGGTCTGTAACATTAATAAAAGGTTCGTTAAGACGCCCAGACCATCTTCTTAATGGCGTATCCCAGTGTATCAAACAACCCCGTGCTCTTCTTTGCTTCTTCTAGAGAAATCACATCTGCACGTTGAACCAAAGGCTGTGACTCGACGCCCGCTTCTCTAGGCGTGTGCATCATGACGAGCCGCTCAATCTCGGCGCAAATACCATCAATCTTTTGCACCTCAGTTAGTGGGCTGTCACTGCTGGCTCCGTTGTTGCCGTTGTGGATGTTGCCGTTGCTGTTGATTGTGTTACTGCCGCTGGCTGGGACGGATGTCGTGTAGGGCGCTTTGAATGCCATTAAGCGCTTGACCGGTGCGCGTAGTTTTCCGGATAAGAGTTCTGTGAGACTAGATGGGATAGCCGCTGCTGAGGACTTCAGGTTTGCAAGAGATGCAGGAGATAGTGGACCGCTGGCTAGGATATCGGCCGCAGAAGTGACAGGAGTAGAGACATCAATAGTCTCAGGCCGAGGAGTTGTAGTTATAGTTGCTTCTGCAGGAGTTATAGAGGCAGCATCATCCAGTGTCGAAAGCGTCCGGGTATTTGTGCGGATCACATCCTCTTTACCGGGCTGATATGTAACCACAAAGCCAACGTTGCGTTGTTCGTCCATATACAACGCCGTTATTGTGGAGGTGATGTATACGCCCACTTTGATGGATGTGACATGCGATAGGTTCGCACGCTCAAACGACGATACTTTATCTAGACTCCAGTCGTAACGGCACAGGTATAGTGCCGAGTCAGTAAGTAACAGCACTACTTCCTGAAACGGCTCTGACTTTAATGTGTCAGCATCGCGAGGTGATAAGAGCACCCACCCTCCAATAAATTCTTCATGTTCGTCGGCAACTACACGCTTCTGGCATTGCTCGATAGCCTGGTCGCGCATTCGAGACATAGAGACGGCGGGGTCTTTGGTCATCATGTTAGCTTCAAATTCGTCAAACACCATCGACGTGACATTTCCAAGGACGAAGTCGATGGCAGCCTGGCTGAAGTAGTCGTTGACCATTCTATGATGAAAGGTTAGAATTATACGATGTATAGCCATATATGATTTGATCATTTCACTTGCCCATTGTAGAACCGTGTCAGTGACAGTCCAATATCATTCAATGTTCCTCGGTAGTCTCTTTTACGGAATCGCGTGTAATCACCCTTCATCGCGGCCGTTGATGCATATTGATTACTCACAGCATCACCATTGTCTGCCCACAGAGTATTGAACCAACTTGTCTGCTGGTCTAGCTGCATGCTCATATCGAAACCGAGTTCCTTAAGCTGTACTTCTAACATATGCTTAGCGAATGAGCTCTGGCAAACATTGGTGCGGTCCAGACAGTCCATGCAGTTCGTTCGTAGAACGCCCGCTTGGTTCTTTGTCAAAGCACCTTCTAGCTCCACCGTACTGCCAAACTCCTCAAGTTGACCGCGTAGCTTTTCAAGAAGCTGACTGACGTTTTCGAACTTCATACCACGACAGGCATGATGGAAATCAAACCACTCAAACGGAATTAGTTTATCGATATTAGAGACAGACTTGTTGCGCTTTGCAACATAGTCCTGATATGTCTCGCCAATCTTCTTCTCGATGCCTTTTTGCTCCACAAGATTCACCAGTTGAAGTCGGCCGTATGTTTTCTGGAGTTGGTCAAAGTGTTTCGTAAATGCAGCGTAGTTTGCCTCGGTCGAATGTTGTAACACTGGGATCGGTTTAAGAGAGTATGCCGTTTGAGTGAAAAAGACTGGAATGCTGCCTCTGATCTGAAGAAAAGAATAGACTGGCTGGGTTTTGTCCCACGTAGAAGAAGATAGTAGCTGTTCCGTTTCTACACAGTTGGCAACATTTCCCTCATCATCAATTCCACGGCGGAGATAACGTAGGCCAGCTCGTTTGGTCGACCTTCGTGAGATAAGCGTCAATAAAAATTTACTTTCCGTTAATCGTAACTTGTTAGTTATTTCCTTCACGGGTTCCTTTTCCTTGATTGCCTCGGCTGTTGGTGAAGATGACAATGATCCTGTAGCTGATAGGACAGACATCTCTACAGCTTCTTGTGGCGCATCGTCGTCCTTTTGAGGCGGACAGCTATCAACTACAAAGGAGGTCTGGCCAACAAACCCCTGCATCAAGGGTAGCACAAAGGACTCGTCACCACCATCAATGAACGGCTGTGCCATGTAACGATTCCAAAAGTAGGTTTCGTCTACTCGGCGATACAGCGGTTCAGAAGCGCCACCGGCTGCCGCTGCACTAACTGCAACGGCATGTTTGGATGATAAGCTACGAGTTATATCGTAATCATAAGAAAAGTAGAAGCTACGCGATGTGCCAAAGTACACGCGCATCATACGGATTAGTTTGGGCAAAAGTGTAGGGAGCGCTGGTGCGCCAGGCGAAGGTAGTGGAGTATCGTCGTATATAAGGCCGGCGTCTTCGTCTTCGCTTTCTTCTGCTAATGACGCTGTTTTGTTGGATGCCGCGTTGCGGCTGTCTTCACTAAGACCCATTGATCGTTTGTGTTCGAGCATCCATCCGGCACGACTAAACCAACTCTGCGCGAATCGGCCGTAGCTGCCGCGCTTACTGATGACATTCTCGGCGATGCTGCTAGGCTTGACAGGACTACCTGATACAGCTGAGGCATCGTATTCTCGGGGCGCTGAGTCGTCTATTTCGTCATCTTCATCGTCGTCATGGGGGTTTATAGCCGGGGCCGAAGCACCGGCAGTGGTGGTAGGTTCGATTTCGGAGTCGCTACTATTTCTATCGGGCGTTGTCGGGTTTGGATGTTGGGATTGCTGACCTCGTGCTAGATGTTTGTTCGTCTTGTCGATGGCCTCTTTAGCATCATGCTGCGATGAGCATGGCGTTACGGCGACTTCAGTGACAACGTATACGGGCGATCCGCATATATGCGCTACGACCTCGCGACGAGTAATAGTGACCAAATAACTAAATTTGGATATTGTCACTAGGCCTATACAGTAGAGCGCACGGTGAATCAAACAATGTTAGATAAATCAAAGTCTTACGCATGCAAGTACGCGGTGAGGAGGGACTTTGCGACGGGCCGTAGACAGGTACCAAAGCAGGTCATCTAGGCCCTATGCAGACTATGCTAAGGTGAAAATTTAGACGGCCTTCGAGCTTACCAATAATGCCAAAAGCTTCAAGGGAAACAACCGTTTTATTGCTAATCTCGGCGCTTGCGAGACTAGGGGCTGCTGATGCTGATGCTGATGCCGAGACCGCTGCTTCGCCGTAGCGGATCTTGAGGGGCGCCGATGACCGCTGGCCCTTCGACGTCACCGGCTGGATAATCAGTCCATCCACGGACGCTGAGATTGTGAGCTTTCGAGCTAAACTAGGCATGACTAGTGGTTCTTGTATTAATTATATGGCACCTGGATGAGGCAGAGTGGAGGGATAATTCCAATGTTTAGAGTGCGAAACTCTGTTGAAGAGAACGAAGCTGTGAGATATTGATGGGAATTTGATGCCGATGATAACGATGATACCAGAGATAAGAGCGCGTCGGGAAATATAATTGTTTAGAAGGAAAAAAAATAGTTGTGTGATAGAATAGAAAAGAAAAAAGTAATATATGTAGATTCTTTTCAGATGCGACCGGTCCGTTCCCAAGCAATATTCGACGATGGATGGGATGGCGGGGTTTTTGCTCTTCCCTGCGAGAAATGACGGCTTCAGTTCAATATGGCGCACTGCACATTCTGAAAAGGATCTCTCTCGCTGAATCTTGCAGCAAAAACAGCCTCAGCTTTTTTTTCACTGTTATGGTCACAGGTTCGTATGAGTTTGATGCAATGATGGTATGCAGACAGAACACAGCAATGGCAAGTAGATAAATACCGGGGAAATAGGCATGATCTTGAGTTTATATATCTGTCTCTATAGGTTGCTTGCAGATAGGTCCGTAATAAACTTCAAGGTCGGTTTGCTTTTTGAGAACTGACGTCACTTAAGCCCCAATCAAGTCAATTGTTGAAAGGTACTAGCAAATGTAACAAAACTTACTAGTTTTTGGCGAGGAGCAGTAGCGGCACATTATCATTACTTTTTTGACCTACATGATACGGTCATGGGGCTAGGGTTGTCCATGGGCCGAGGGTTAATTTCATAGACGTCGCATAACGCATTGGAGTCATAGCAGATCAAGATTTCCACGGAATTGTGTTCTATAATTTCATATCTGTTTTACAGGATGGAGATAAAAACTCATGCATATAAGTGACGAACATCAAATATACAACTAGATAGCCTGTCTCTCGACCTTCTCCTTGATCAGGCGGATACGGTCAGCCAAGTCACTGCCCTCGTTAGAGGTGATCTAGAAAGAATGATAGTTAGTAAAGTGTTCGGAAGGGGATGTGGGTTGATGTTAGACTTACAGAAACAGCGATAACGGCGCGAGAGACACCACAGGCACGACCCAAAGCGGTCTTGCTACCAACGTAAATGTATGGGACGTTCTTGTCCTCGCACAACAGAGGCAGGTGTAGCAAGATAGCCAGAGGGGTGGTGTCAGCGGCCAGAATGATCAGCTCGGAAACGGAGCGGTTAAGGGTCTTAGTGGCCTGTTACAAATGCACACGTTAGTTAAACAACTTCATGCTTTGCTACTTACTACCCTTGAGCAAAGACCGTTCGACATAATTATAGGTTTGCGCTACGGTATTGTGGGGTTTATTTGTTTGCAAGTGTTCGTACCTCATTAGCACCCTTCTTCAGCTGGCGAGCGTGCTGGCAAGCCTGAACAAGATCGTACAGTCTTTTATCGAAAAACGTTAGCTATATGATCAAGCAGTATTGATAGCTGTAAGAGACTTACTCCTGCTCAAGAGCCTCATCGGCACGGGGCCAAACAGCCTGCTGGTCATCCATAGTGAAAGACTGGAGTTGAAAAGTTGGTGGAAAATAGATAGAAGGAACTCAGGGTTCACTGCGTTGGCTCGCCCTGTCGTGGAAGAAAGAACAAGCTAAGAAAAAGACGCGAAACGGTAGACGTCGAGGGTATTATTACTGTAGGAAAGAATGCAAAAGAAGAAGAAGAAAGAGAGGGAAAGATAGCATCTTGAAATTTTTTGAGACAAGGCTGTAATAGCTCGCTCAAAACTTTTTTCTGCCACCTGCTGGCCTAATGCGGAAGGATAAGATATGGGCTATTTTGCTACTAGATGAAGAAGAAGGCGGTGAAGCATGCATTATATAAAAGTGGGCCTATACTGTGCGAGTCTATTAGGGTACATTAGGGTTATTGGTTGTAAGTTTATTTTTTTTTTTTTTTAATCATTATTATATTACAGTACCTATAACAATGTGGTGGCTTTGGGAGGTCTCGTCAGAACACAAAGTTCTGACTCTTGGCCTTTTGGTTTAGAGCACTATCTGTCAAAGTATATACATCACTGAGTATCAACAAAGCAAAGCTCCCAAGTGTTTTACCAATAGCTCTCTGCGCCTCAAAGCTCGAAGCTTAAAAAAAAAGATCGGATCCGATCACGTGTCAGGGAACTACTAAATTCGCCAGCTAAAAAAAGGTGCCTGGACCCAGTACAGAATAGGCTGTGGCTTCAGCGTGGTTGAAGCTCTGAGGTGTTAATAGGGGCCTAAAGAGTCCTAATAGCTTCTTGTTACCACCAACTGGCTCAATCCCAATATTCCCTTCTAATCTCATTTCTTTCCTCTTGTTTTACTTCTTCCTTATATCTCCGTATATTTTCATCTCTTGTTTTTTTTTTCTTTGCGCCAGCTACAATTTCATCACCAGTTCATCGGTTGATTAACTTCACATCAAACTCTCCTTTATCTACTGTTCACCTTGATCACAAATTACCGCCATCATGTCAACCGAGCTTTGGTGAGTGCTTTTCTTCCTACGGCCTATTTCTAGTGTGTGATGAAGAAGGGAAATAGGCGTCTTATTATTGTTATTTTTGTCAACTGCGACGTGCTGCTATGCGCGATTCAAGCCAGAAACGCCCAAAAAATTCTCATAGAAGATGTTTCCTGTCTACACCATCAGCATCATTACTTTTCTGTTTAAGACCAAGAATCATTCGTGCTAACTTTGTCGTTTCTTCTAGCCCCGTCTATGCGGTATGTGTCGCGCGCCATTTTCCAACCCGTTCACCCTGAAGCCTCATCTACGCTACCCGAACAGCCAAAGATTCAATAGCTAGTCTATGTCAAGCCGAGCTGTGTTTGAAATGTTATATATATATATATATATATACAATCGCTGGTATCCGAGCTATCTTCATTTCATTATCGTAGCGCGTCATTTAGTGTTTTGGCGTATGCGACCTCGCTGTCCAGAGCTTGCTGTCCCAGATAGGATCGGGATAGCTTACGCTTAGTACCGATAACGGTAGCACAGAAAGCCTCGCGTTCAATCACCATCGCCATCAGTCTATCAAACAACCGGCCCCCAAAGATACTTTTTTTTTCGCCTATCAACGGATTCAACAATGCTAACTAGTTTATCTTCCAGCCCTTCTTCGGTGCCATGGGCTGCACCTGCGCCATTGTCTTCACCTGCTTGGGTGCCTCTTACGGCACTGCCAAGTCTGGTGTTGGTATTGCTGCCATGGGTGTCCTGCGTCCTGACCTGATCGTCAAGAGTATGTCGTACGAGTTTCTATAGCAATAACATCGCCTTCGACTAACATGAAGCAATACAGACATTATTCCCGTCGTCATGGCTGGTATCGTTGGTATCTACGGTCTTGTCGTATCCGTGCTGATCTCCGATGGTCTGAAGCAGCAGCTTCCTTTGTACACTGGCTTTGTCCAGTTCGGTGCCGGTCTGTCTGTCGGTCTGGCCGGTCTGGCCGCTGGTTTCGCTATAGGTATTGTTGGTGATGCCGGTGTACGCGGCACGGCCCAACAGCCCCGTCTCTTCGTCGGTATGATTCTGATTCTTATCTTTGCCGAAGTTCTCGGTAAGTCTATTTTTATCTCTTTTCATCTCCATTCTCTTGTACGTCACAAGCACTTCAAGCCTTTCTAACACTTAATTAGGTCTGTACGGTCTGATTGTGGCCCTACTCATGAACTCCAAGGCCACCCTGGGAGCCGTGTGCTAAATTCTCAGCCACCATTGATGCTCTCCACGCCACACATCCGATCTCGTTCACGAGCATACTCTGTATCGAATCGAATACCACTCATTGCTTTCTAGCCAGGCAAGAAGATAGACTACTGTTTAACTTTGAATTTTGTGGTGGAGAAACAAACTATGGAATATAGCTCTTTGGTGCGGGAATAGAGCATCGTCCAAGACGAACATATAGCACGAGCCGACAAAACCTCTCCCCCATCCTGCTCCTTTTTTATTGGTTTATTTTTGGTTCATTTTTTTTCTTTATCATCACACGCGCATACTAGCAATATCAACCAAACTTTCCCGAACAAACAAAGTGTTTGAGAGAGTGAATTTTGCATTTTCTGAAGGAAGGGGGGAAAGGGAGAGGTAAAGTCAATGGAAGGAGGATATGATTCTTTAAGATCTGGGTGTCGGAGGAGAGAAACAGGAGGGATAAGGAAAGTTGTTTTGAGCAGTGCTTTTCATACATTATATCTGTGATACAATAGCAAGATAGAAGATGGGAAAGAGAAATCTCAAGAAGAAAAAAAGATATGTAGGGGTATCATGTGAGACTTGTTCATCGTGTGTCCTCTTTACCTCCGATTTTCTTTGTGTGTTCTATTGGTTTTTTTTTCGTCATTCAAGTTTTCTTTTCTTCCATAGTCATGTTGTTACTATAAAAATACCGTCATCATATCATGTGAGTTGTTATGCTTAGTATTTCAATCTTCCTAGAGAGGCCCTAATGAGATGGTATTCTCTTACTTATCCGAACGGTATCCACTGATAAGAAAAAGGTACATCGGGTTCACCGCCTTATCCCCACTATAATTGACCAGTAATATTACACCAATCCCTTGGCCCAACTCAGTTCGTTTCCAGATTAGCCGTAACCACCGTCACTATTATCACCAACCTTCCTGATGCCATGTCTCGTCATAGTCAACATCTAATCGAGTAATGAGTAAAAAAATCAGAACGTTCCAACTCCATGATGTAGTATATCCAGTATTTTTTTGGGGTTCGCATTGTAATTCACGATCAACTCTCATATAGGCGTACATCGATGACTTCACCATTGCAGTGGCCTCTTGATCGGTCATGACATATACCAGCCTACTTACTCAGCAAAATAACTATCTAGTTGCAACGACGACTACCGGAGGTATCAAGTTTAAGCCCTCGAAGCTTGAGCTCCTTCACCTGACGAAGGTCAAAGACACTGATAAGTACAGCATCAAGTAGGCATTTACCACGTAGTACCGAAAGCAACAGTCAAGTAATTCGGCTTCATCTTCGACCAGCATCTGTCTTTCAAGGATCATGTTGACAACCGAGCCTCGAAACCCATGAAAGCTTACCTAAGTATCGTTCGCCTTAGTGAACAAGATCGCGGGTTATCTTTAACAGCCATTAGACGGTGGATCGCCCCATCGCCGAGTACAGCTCCGAACTTTGGTGGACGATCAAGAAACTAGTGGGATGGCTAAAACAGCTTGACAACTTGCAACATCATGCAAAGCCCATCACAGGTACAGGTTGGGGAACTTAGAAACGAGCTGCGGAATTCGAAGCAGGACTCGTACTAACAGAGCTAACGTTGACGTGGAAAAACTTCAAGTATGGGTAACGCGCCTTAGCTTTGCCTAAACATCATGCCATTCCACAACACATGCATCCAACACAAGATGAACTCAATTTTGAGTTTGGCTTTGTAGAAATTTGCCTCACTCACAGACCGCCCACCGGCCAACTGTAGTCTTTCGCAGCGCGCCTCCGNNAAACCGCATAGAATGGGATATTCCATGGAACCCATCATTACCAGTAACTCTCAAGTTGGGCGATGTGTCCAAAAAAAAAAATCTAATGTCCACCATCTCCATCTATCATTGGAGCAAGAAGACGAGCTTGCATCCCATGACGGTGATTTCATCTACACTGAAGGTTTCAAGGAAGGTATCACGACAACGCAGGCCTTTATTTCATGAAGGTCTAGAAAGTCATTCACTCTGAGAGTGGCGCTCTTAGAATGTACGTTGATGTTGCCGACTGTGGGATTTATGCTCTCTTACGAGTCATCACGTTTGTGTATCAGTTACCATCGACAAGCTCAATAACGCACATCTTCGTCGACAGCAAAGGGCAATCCAGTGGCTTAACCGCACAAACACCATTTTAGAAGCGGTCCGAAATCTAACACTACCAAGAACCCACACAGACCAGATTGTACAGTGATGTCCTGGGCACATGTTTTGTTTTAGTTCACCAGGACTTTGTTCAATATTAGGTCATTAGTAGTATAAGTTTGTATTTTGCTTCGTATTAGATTATTAGATACTAACTGTAACGTAGTATTTGTAGCATTTGTAAAAAGGAAAAAAATAGTCGTAAGCCCAATTTGACCGGATCATGTTCATTACTCCCCAAGCAAAGTAAAACAAAAAAAAAACGAACCCCTGAGAAGCAATAAAAAAGAATGCCCTCCTCACTTCCAGGTGGTAGAGAAAGAGAGAGTCCGTCTACTCAAACTTAAATGATGTATGGAATGAATAGATACGGCACTTGGCGCTCATATTCTAGCCAGGCCTCACCGTACTTGGCGCGACAGCGGCGAATATCGCGGGCGGCGCGGTGGGCAATCATGCAGCAAAAAAAGACGGGGTAGAACCAAGGAAATGGCGAATTAAAGCCGGTGATCAGGCCCCAGCAGATGGCAAAGAAAGCATCGCAGCTGTAGTGCACCTTGCGGGCCTTGCCATACCAGCCGTCGACAAGAATGGTGCCGCCATCGGGAGTACGGATGGTCTTAGGATTGTGAACGGTCTGCCACGGAACCTGGGGAAAGGTCTTACGGAAAACGGCCTGGCCGCGCTCCATGGCACGGAAGCGGTTCTTCTGGCTGTTGCAGGAGTCCCACACCCAGTACACAAATATGTACGAGGCGAACAGCGCGGTCAGCACTGGAGTACCCCAGCTGTATTCGGACGGGTGGTGATTAGCCAGGTAAAGAGTGCAGTGGCAGTAGGAGAAGGGAACACCAGCCAGGTTCCAGAAGATGAGCATAAAGCCCCATTTCTCATAGTACATGTCCCTGCATATGCACGTCAGCACATAAAAATTCATTCACACAGCACTCATACAAAGTCGGCCCGAAGGAGAAAACTTACCAGGTAGGCACGATGAGTTCTTCACCCTTGGAACACGCATTGGCATACAAGTAGTGGGCCATTAGCAGGAAGCATACCTCGCCCGAAACATAGCCATATCGGTCCCATTGACGAGCAGCGGTTGCTGAGGTCAGTAGGAAAAGAATGTACCATGGCAGACGGACCTCGAAGAACATTTTGAAGTCAAGAATGCCAAACATGCGCGGGTTGAGCTCAGCACCCATGAAGAAATCGTAGATCGGGTAGCCTGTCATGCGGTGCTCGGCACCACGGAAAAGAGCAGAGAAATAAGCCGCAAAAGAGACAATGAAGCCGCTGATAATGGAGACGGTCATTAGACTACCAAAGTTGTCGATAACATTTTCTAGGTGGAAGGTGCCGCTAAAGTGCAGAAGAGCGACAACGACAATGGTGAAGTAGAAGCTGGTGTAGGCGTTACAGAAGTACTTGAGCTGCTTGCCGCCCTCGTGAGGCAGCGGCTTACCGTATTGCCAGACACCGGGGAGTAGGCAGTAGCAGGTAGCCTCGAAAACGAACATTCCCCAGTAGACCTTCCACGCCCACAAAGTTGGGTAAGCACCCTCTAGGACAAGCTTATACAGATGGCCAACAAACTCGGAGATAGACTGACCCTCAGCGGGCAAGGGCGGCTTGCCGTCATAGTAAACAGCGCCAGCCCACATCCACCACATGAGCAGTGGGAAACCAATCATCAGGCAAAACGTGCCTAGAGAGCCGCCAAACTCGAACTCGCCAGAGTAGTCGATTTTGGGCGATTGGCCAGGCATCCAGCCGTCTATAGGGCTCATACCAGTGGCCTTGGTCTTCTGGTCCGGTGCGGACACCTCGGCAGGTATGTTCGTGTTGATCTCATCAAGGTTCTCGGTGAATTTGGCGATCCGCGCAGGTCGTGAGGAAGCGGTCTGAGACGAGCTACTCTGCTGCTCCTCGGATGCCAGGTGCGCGCTTCGGCGGCGCGCGTTCATTCCGGGTGCTTCCATCCTTCTTGCAATCGGGGTTTGTACGGCACAGTCAGTACGGTGTGGTGGAAGAGGCGTGGGTGTCCGTGAAGAGGAATTGCTGCTGCTGCTGCTGCTACTGCTTATGCTCCTCCCGCTGCCGGCGAAATTTTCGTCGGAGACAGAAAAGAGAAGAAGTCGCTGGCGAAGAGAAAGAAGCTTACACAGGGTGATGCGGACGATGGACTGTTGCGAAGGATAAAGGAAAAGGAAAAAAAAAAGGAAAAGGTGAGAGAGGGAAGAGGGAAGAAACAGGCTTGAGCTCCAGATGCCCCGGAATTATAAAGAAGTGGAAGGATCTCTGGAAGAGAATGCTAAGGAGGGGTTCCTTCCTATTCCCGTTCTTGACTATTTTTCACTTTTTTATTTTGCTGCTTTTTGGCTTTTTGTCGCAAGGATCCAAAGTCCTCGTAACCACCCTGTCAAAGAGCTGGCAGCTCAAATTGCGTAGCTTGCACCGCAACGCCGTTTGTTGTCCTAGTCAGTCCAGTTGCGGTTATTACAAACAAACAGTGCAATCGTCTAGTTGTTCTTTCCTTGGCTTAGACGAGACGATCTGTCGGCTGATCAGCAACTGCCATTTCTAGTCTTGAATCTTCTGAAGCTTGCTTGCTATTTTGACGTTTAAGTATTAAGGCGGGCTTTGCTCGGACGAACCAGAAGCGTTGTGGCCTCCGCACTTAGGTCGGCGAACTTCTGCTATTCGTGACAGAACCTGTGGTTGTCATCTCTGTCTCTGTCTCTGTCTCTGTAATTCTGCGGTTGGCTCTGCGATGTACAATAACCCCCAAAAAAATAGTCACAGAAATAGCAATCTTAAAAGTCGCGGCTGCTATGTAGTACATAATGCGTAGTATATCATGTATAAGCCACTAACGCCAGCCAACCTGCTCCTGCATGTCACTCTACTACCTCTATCGGGCAATTAACGGTCAAGCCAGCTTTCAGTAAGCAAAAATTACCCGTTATCTCATCAGCCTTTATTTAGTCCTTACATGCATAATGGCTGCACACCTGCAACTGATATCCGTCTCTAGTCACATTATTTGTTTCTCCGGGCACATATGGACATAGTCAGCAAGGGAAGATAAATGAAAAGGCGTAGAAATCGCAATAAACTGCCGACGTTTTGCCATCGCACAAAGCAAAGAAATAACAAAAGATCGTGGCCTTGCTCCAATCTTGATATCTCCCTCCCATTTTAGCAACTCGGTTTAGCGCCAGGCGACCAAATCTCATTTCTGTCCTTTGTTACTCCATCTCTGATTAACGTTCCATCGAGTGGCCGTCCAATCTCTGGTTTCTCCAAGAGCCAAGACTTCTGCAATCGCGGAGCAAAGCGTCGCGGAATCCGGCCTTCGCTACTCTTGTTATTTCTTCTATTTTCTGTCTTGCTTTATTTTGGCCCTGAACAGCTCAACATCGTTTCCTTGTACTGCAAATCCCAAATTCAGAGGATGGAATCCTGGTCTCCGTGACCAGGGTGTGTGACGGATGCTGAGACCATCCATACAAGGTTTGTTTGTTTGCATGTTTGGTCGTTTCGTCGGTTAGACACAACTCGCCGTCAGCTAAATGCGCGCTCTACTTCTTTTGTCTCTGTCGCTATCCGCTGCCACGATCTCTCACATCGTTCACGTAGATGATAATCGTGTAAACAACTATATGCGGCCATGCTCTCGTGTCTAACTGGTCCTTTAACAAGAACTAACGACTCGCTTATGTCGCATCAACTGGAAGCTACAAGATAATCTCTTCGCAGACAATCGTATCTCGACTTTGTGATCACTGCTTCCGCCCAGCCAATAAGCAGCCATCTCTTTCGCTTGCCTTAGCCGCTACCACCCTTCTCGTCCGAGTGTGACACTTCATCACACACTGCAGAGAGCAGAACCCTTTGAGCCAAATTCCTGACGAACAATTCGCAGAGCCTTAGTTGGTCCCTGGCCCAAAATTGCCACCCCAAACCTCTCATAGCTCGGAACATGATTCAGTGTGCTAACGTTTTCGCCGAACTCCACTTGATGGACCTGCCAACTGATTGCCCTATAGCCGGCCGCCGTCAAGCATCGATATCGCGCTATATACAAGCTTGTATCTTTATTTCCACCACCATGCCCTCTCCCCATGGAATCCACCAAGACTAGGCCCCATCAGGTTATGATGTTCTCCCTTTCTGCTGTTATGATACCTTTCTCGCTATAACAGTCATATAGCGTAGTAACACCGCATAGGTGTCTATTCCTAAGCTGAAGGGAAGACAGCGAAGATGTCGTGAAAGCGGAGGGCTGGCCTCACCTAAGCATGGATTGCTTTCTCCCCTGACCTGGTCTGTACTCGCTTACTTACAGCCAGCCAACAAGCAGCCAGTGCAAGCAAAGTCATGCTAGCCAAATGCTTATAAGCTATCATTGTCTCAGTACTAATTACCAGACAACCAAAAAAATAATTAAAAAAAAAAATAGTCAACAACGAAGCGCCCGAGGTCTCCGCGCATGATATTCAGTTCTGCCCTAGTCATGCTTTCCTAAATCCTGTCACTCGATTTACCCATGTAGTATGGCTAAACACCGAATCATGGCAACCATGGTAGCAAATCTTAGACGCCCAACTAGTATTTGTAAAGTTGTAGCAACTTTGCTATCTCGAAGCGAAGCTCCTTTTGTCGCTAGTTTGACTATAAAAGGATTTTTCTTTTCTTTTTCAGGTCAGCTCTTTGTACATTTCGGCTTAATATATTTAATCCTAAACTTTCCGCCCTTAGAATATCCCATCAAAGTTTTCAGAACGTCTCTGCAGCCGACGCAAAATGTTAGCCATCGTAACCGCACTTCTTATTTCCGATGGGAACGGACGAGACAAGATTCCGATGCTCGTCCTGCTAGGCTATAGTAATCGCAATAGGCGCTGAGGGACGGTATTAAGAGAGCAAGAAATGAGTAATGAGCGAACACCCGACGAGTAACAAACGAGATAAAAGCGACCCAAGCTCTGTTCAGCCTATTCCCACAGAACCACATCCATATTATATCATCGTCGGAAAAGGAAAAGGGAAATAAAAAGCCGGCCATCCTTCTAATCGGCCGTTCAATATCGAAACTACAAGAAGGTGGTAGCAATGACAGAGTAAGCACGGACACTACAAGAACGACGGCAAAGCAAAGTGACTGACCAATCAACCCCTCCCTCTCTTAACTTTACTTTGTTTATTCGCGACACAGGACATCTCATCTCGTTGTCCCATCCTACTCAAGAATAAGCCTTAAGGATATCTTTCGGTAACTAAAAAAAGCAAGCCAATTGAATCTAAAGCAGCCCTCGATATCTCAAAAGCCATATATGGCGTCAATTGTAGCGGCTTTTTGTATATTGTCTTATTCACTAAGCAACGTCTCATTTCCCATTCGCTTACTTGTTCTTCACTAGGCCTTTTCCACCAGTAGTATCAGACTAATAAATTTTTTATTTGCATCCTAAACTACATAGTAAATACCGTTGGTATAAGCGAAGCACATTTTTCTTCCGGATTTGGTCAAGGCTCAAATTCAGCTAGTTTCTGTATAAATCTGCCCTTATCCTTCCTCGCTAAGGAAGGACGAAGTTAAGAAGAAAAAATTAACAGCGCAGAAAGACGATGTGATTACGCGCTATAGGTTCAATCAAAACGAAAATTTTGAAATGGCTCTAACTATATATTTGCATTGAGTGATTAAAAAAAAAAAAAAAAAACTATATATTTGCTGAGGATTAACAAGCTGGACACTTAAACAGCAGGATTTTCTACCTCCTTTTCAATTCTTAACAAGAAAGCAAAAACAAAACAGAAAAGTTTAACCTAGTAAGTATTGAGTAGTACCAGAAACTCAGAGTTATTTGCTATTCCTAACTATATTGGTTTAAAATCAACCAGCTAGTAACTAAGACTAACTCTTCCTCTATATATGAGTTATTTTCTCTGTTGATTTCTTTTCTTCTTGCTCTCTAGGTAGATTTCCCTGGCAATACGATATATCATTCAAACTTAGCTTCATCTTCTTTTTCAATTTAATTTTTGAACTTATTACTCGATTAGAAGTGACCTATCACTCAGCGGTTTTTCTCTTTCACGCAGAGAGTTATATCAACTTAATATAGGGTTTTATTTTCAGAGTCTACCAGTTTATTCATATGTAGGGTTACGGGGGTCAACCCTATTCTCTATGAAAATTATGAGATGTGGTTGTACTACCATGGGTATAAATGAAGTGATATATGTACGATATGTTTGTATTCTATCGATCAAATCGATGCTATCTTACTCTTCAACTACTATGTATAGCATAAGTTGTTTTGAATATATTTATTGAAACTCCAACCCCTTCTTCACCAAGAAATAAGTTGATTTTCTTTTCCTTTACACGACCTCATCTACCTGTTCTGTTGACTTCGTGGGCAAGAGTCCACGTAGCGACAAGTCATAGATGACGTCCTCGACCTTTTTGACGTGGTATTTGATGGCATCTGCGCGCTTACGGATGATGTCGTTTTTGAGGTTAAGCAGCTGGAAGCCGGCAAAGATATCCTTGACGACCTGGCCAGCCTGCACGGCAAGAGCCGCGTCGTTTAATGTTACGCTATTAATGACAAGGCGCGAGAGTTCTTCTGTAAGGCGGGTAATGGCTAAGAGGTATTCTTCGATGGTAATATGGAAAACGTCCTGGTCTTTGACGTTGTATGGTACTATGTGTTATATGTGTTAGAAAGCGAGACAAGTGCCTGTCTTGTTTGTGTTTTATTAAGAATTTATTTTACGTGATATGCATGGAAGGTAGATATATATGAGGGAGTGAATGATAAAAGACACACCTTGAAGAATTTCGCTAGCTTGCTCGGGCGTGACGATGCGGCCAAGCTCACCTGGTGATGACTCGGTAGCAACACCACCGAGGAAACCAGTCAATAGAAGAGTGAAGATGATATTTTCAATGGGACGGTTCCAGAGGAAGTTAAACCTATGATCATCAATAGATTAACTTCTCTTATCATATATATGTCACAGCAAAGTATAAATAGTGGTATTACATACTTGTAATACGGTTGAGTGGAAGCCAGCGTTGCTAGTTCCTTGAGATTCTCAATGTCTTTCTTGATGCCCTCTTCAACTTGAGCTAGAAGCTGGGGGACTATAAGGATAGTGAGGTATTAGCAAATACTGTTCTCAGAGACAACCTCATTGCCCAAAGTGCACTATGAATAGCGATGCGTATGTAGATCTCAAACCCGCGAATGATTCTATAGATGTCCTCTGACGCCATATAATATATAAAAAGAAACAATGGGTAAAGTGCAGATATTCAAAGGGTATTCAACCCTTTTCTTTCTATCACTTACACTTTGCCCGAGGCGTCGAATGCACACGAGTCAGATAGCCCATAGAAAAGGCGTTGCTCGTACTGACCTTCTGCACGGCCTGTACTAAGTCTTCACGAATCTTCGCATCAGCTTCTGTGCGAGCCTTCAGCTCGTCAAAGATGGCAGTAGCCAGGAGGTCGTTGGTAGCAGTCGTCATGGTATCAATGACTTAGTGTATGAGTGTATGTAAGTGGATCTATCGGACAGCTTTCCTGTCTATTTATTCCTCTTCTTTATGAGACGAATTTTGTTTTAGAATTCGTTTCTTGGTCGAATTATCGTGGCGGCCTTCTTGTTCTTGCTGTCCTTTTCGGGTTTATTATCTGTCAATTGTTGGAGGAAGATGGTAATCCTTTCTTCATGTATGTACAGTTCTTGTTATGCTTGGAAGAGATAGGTTCGGATGTTTGAAAACAAAGGGTCACAGGAAGATGCCGCTATGCTGACAGCTTGTTTTTGCCTTTCCTAGTCTACACTTGTTGGAATGTTTCAATATTATCTCCGTCTATCTCTGGCTAAACTACGGAACTTGACTTTATTTTCCTGTAGAGTCTTAACAGATGATTACTTCTTTGAGAAAGCAGCTTTTTGGAGCTCTTATATCCACTTTTATGTTGACAGGCAAAAACTCTAGCCACCTGCCGTATAAGACGAAAATGGGTCACATTACTCACAGGCTAGTACTACATATTTCAGGATTTGCATTAAAATATGAAACAGCCGACGTATTCGTATCAGTACCGCCTATATGCTGACCGTAATCGCAAAGGTTCCGGTCATGGGAGAATATGAATAATCTTCTTCACAAGCCGGGAAGCAAAGCCCGTCTAGCAATGAAAAAAAAATTCGCGTCGCCTGGAGGTAGTGAAATACCAGGGACACTATGAGCGAGGACATGTGCAAGCACAGCGGCCCAAGCTCGAAATGCCAAAAATAAGGATAATCTAGATTGTGTTCCTTAGAACACTTTCAGAGATTAAACTGAAAAGAACAGATACTACACTTGATCTTAGCCAAAAGGCAAAGAGAGCTAAAGAAGAAAGGAAAAGGAAAGTAATTAAAAAGAAACGGGTGCGTGATGACATATATATACTACTATATCTTGGGCGGTCAGGGTAAGTTCTGCCAGCATTTTATTTATAGTTGAATCTTAAGTTTGTTCCCCTTCTCATCTCGACGAACTATTACTTCACCGCTTTGGAAAAGGACAAAAAAGGAGGCAATCGACCAGGAGTATTGTGCTGCTTTTTCTGTCTCCTAATGATATTAGACGAGGCTGGGAAGGCTGGCAAGATTTTTTTTTCTCTATGCTAACAATCAACAGTTGTATCAAACATCCAACCCTCAAAGTTACTATACCATTATCATATGCTAGTGAAAGTAAATGTTATGGACATAAAAGGCGCATATTATTATGATTACTATAGAAAAGGATACAAAACAAACAGGAGAGTCTCCTAAGAGGAGCGCTTTGCTACCGATAACCTTTCCAACGGATGTGAGGGAAGTTCAGTACTGGAGTTAAACTCATTTATAAACAAAAATAAGGACTATAAGCCGAAAGAAATCAAGCTGCTACGAAAGAGATTCAAAAAGATTGATAGGAACAGTTGGATACTCTACGAACTACAGACTGAACAGCAAGAATGAAAGGGGTGAGAGAGAGATAAGTTTGAGGTACAGTTCACAATGAAGCTTACCATAGCTCGCAGGTAGGCTCCTTGACAGGGCAGTTGAAGCTCTCGCGGAACTCTCTGCTGTTGGCCATGGTTCCCAAAACACGAGCCCACTTGGGTGCGTGAGGATCGGTGTAGATCTTGCTAATAGCAGAATTCTTGCGCGACTTGCCACACCACCAGTTGCTGTAAGCCACAAAGAACAGCTGCTCGCGCGAGAAATGATCCAAACCGGGAAGGCCCTGGCCGCCCTTGTTCGTTTCGACATCACGCTTCTTCCATGCCTGGAAAGATGCCGAGAGACCACCGGCATCGGCAATATTCTCTCCTAGAGTTAGGCGACCATTGACATGCAGAGGCTTGTCATCAGGACCGGGGACGGTGTAGTTGGCGTACTGATCAACGAAGCACTGGGCTTTGTCGGTGAAAGCATCGACAGTCTCCTGTGTCCACCAATCGGTATAGTTACCGTTCTGGTCGTAGTGTCGACCAGTTGAGTCGAAGGCGTGACTTAGCTCATGGCCAGCAACAGCGCCAAAGGCACCGTAGGAAACATATGCTGGTGCATCAACACTGAACACGGGGAACTGCATGATACCAGCAGGGAACACGATCTCGTTGCCGGGAGGGTTGTAGTAAGCGTTTACGGTGGGAACGGTCATGTCCCATATCTCGCGATCAACAGGCTTGCCCAGAGCAGACCACTGGTTCTTCACAGCCAGGGCGCGCATTGAGACTTCGTTGTTGAAGTAGGAGTTCTTGCCTACTGTAACTGAAGAGTAGTAGTTGGTCAGAGTCTCAGGGTTGGTAATGTCAGGGCTGGCGGTGGGGTAGCCAATCTTCTGGACAATGTTGTGCACCTTCTCGATAGCAAGCTTGGTAGTCGCATCGTCCATCCACTTAGCAGTCTGTAGCTTCTTAGTAAACTGTTCCTTGATGTCACTAACAATCTCATCGCCAAACTCCTTTGCAGCCGCCGAGAAAGCGGTCTCAACGAAGAAGCGGCTCAGTATCCAGCCCAAACCATCATCGACATGGCTGACACAGGTCAACCAGCGTTCGGGTGAAGACTCGGGATCTTTGCCAGCGAGCTCGTTGTTGAAGCGCTTCAAAGGCTTCGTAGCGTCGTCGTCGACAAATGAGGCGTATGACTTTACTACCCGCCAATTAAAGTAAGCTTTGATAACATCCTGAGGAATATCCTTCAGAATGTTAGAGAGTTCTTTCAAGTAATCGGGGGCTTGGAGAATGACACGATCAACGGTAACACCCTTGGGAGCAAAATTGGTGACCAAGCCCTCAAGGTCAATCTCGGGGGCCAACTTTGTAGCCTCCTTGAGACTGATGGGGTTATAGGTATACTGGCAATGTATATTAGAATAATATTCATGAAGTTGCGTTTTCAAACAGAGATGTATCTATATGAACTTACGGTGACATCCTCACGTTTCTGCATGTCAGGGGTGGCAGCTGCAATCTTCTTCTCCAGGTCAACCATCTGGCTGAAGATAGTCTTGTCAGTCTTTGGGTAAAGAGCGCTGAGGACCTCAGTGACGACATCGCGGTAGTGAGAAACCAGCTTTTCATCCTCAAAACGTTCCTTAGAAGGCAAACCCAAGCTCCAAGGGGCACCGACAGCAACAACAACAGTGTCAGGGTCGGTATCGTCAGCCTGGGTGCCGATAGAAACTAGGCCGTCAATACTATTCTCCAAGATCAGCGTGATAGCGTCTTTAAGAGACTTGGAACTGTCCAGTTTTTCCAGCAAAGATTTGAGGGGCTCCAAACCCGACTTTTTGATAGTGGGCTCATCAATGCAAGCATCATACGCAGACTTCATCTTGTTGAAGTTGGACTCGTCTGATGAAGTAAGCGTCATTTTCTTAGGGTATGGCGCCTCAAGAATGTGGCGCAGCAACATCTGCGAGTTCTCGGCCATGATGGTGCCGGTGAAGGCATCGCCCTGGTCGGAGCGCAGGTCATGATGCAGGCGCCAGCCACCACAGACAAGCTCCTCAAAATCAGAGCACGGATCTAGGTCCTTGTAGTCAGGCGACAGGTTCGTGAGAATCTCCGAGGCAATATGAACGCAAGCAGGCGTCAGACATACGCCAACGTCACCAGTCTTGATGTTTGCGACGCCATTATGGTTGCCATGCTGATGATGGTGGTCGTTATGCTTATGGAATCCATGGGGGCCATGGTCTAGAGAGATGATTCGAGTATGTTAGCTATATGTATGGTCTGATAGGTGATACAAGTTTACACCTGTAGTTTGAAGATGCCGACATTGAAGGCGCTCAAACACGGCGCTACGTCATTTCAGATAAGATAAACATCGTATTTCCATGGGGCAGCGTTATTCTACTCACGATCGTGCAGGCTATGCACCGATAGCGCGGCGACAGCCAAAAGACCGACCTTCTGAACAGCGCTTAGAGAGCCCCATCGCCATCCTGAGCGCTTCGGCGACGCCATCTGCGGCGGCGGCGGCAGCGCGCCTTTCTCCAGGCTACGGAAGTTGGTCTCGGGGGAGTTCATGGTTGCAATAGGACGCACTGGGCAAGGATTTCAAGAGGATCGATTTAGTTAGCACTGGAGCTTCAGTGGGTATCAAAATCAAATTAAGGCTTTCTAGGAACTCAAAACGGTATTAAATGATGAATGGAACAAGTATAATCCGATAATGATGCAATTATGGGTTTTGATGGATGGAGTTGCAAAACTTACAGGTTTGCAAGCTTTCAAAGATGTTTGCAGGAGGAAAGAAATACGATCAAGACCGGAAATGAAAGCTAGACTGTTATTACCTGTTTCGGATTGTATAGCAACGAGTAAACACTACTATACAATAGTAGGGTTACAGACCCTGAAGGCGAAAACTTCCATTGTTTATATTAATCAGTGAGTAGGTAGCATAGGGTTAAACCCTGTTGCAAATTATAATTATATTACTTCCAATTCCCAACGTCATTCCTTGATGCCTTTCTCTTTCATGATCAACGTTACTTTGATAAGATTATCTCGTTTTGCCCCTCTTTACTAGGCTAGAAATCACGGTAATCAAAGTGAAAGGGCATCGGAATGGAAAATGCGACCTAGGATCATTCTCTCTGTGAGGCTGCTAATTATACATATACAAGGGTGCTACCAATCATACTACGAACTGATATTGAAATTCAGACAAAAATTTCCCAGTAGGCCACATGTGATTTAGATGGACGTATAGATAGGGTAGCCCCTTGAAGGAATAAAAGAGACGATAGAAATGTTCCGAATTCGCGGGAAAGGAGTGCTAACCACGAATGGGCGGAAAAAACAATTTAGAAAAGTATTAGAGACCAAAGATTCAACCATTGCTATCAAGAAGATAGTGAGGTAGTGTTGACTCGTTAACAGGTAAAGGGGAGGATATACCAGAGGCTTGTTATAGCACGCGACAATTATGATTAGCTATAACTAACGCGTGTGCTATAACTTTTGTTTACGAAGTATTGTCTCGCTGTGAACGATACGACTGTCGTCTAGTATTCCTTTATTATAGTTTTTCAGAGTCTTGACATAACTAATATCTCTCCCGTTGTAATGCTTATGTGTCTCGCTCACTGAATTTTTTCTTGTTCTCCCACTTTCATCCTTTAAAGATGATCTGTGCTCCCCTTTCTATGGAAACGGCTTGTTATAGAGGTTGCATGAGTTTGTTTGTATAGGCTCCCTAGGTCTTAGCCCAGAAAAGCTTGGGGCACATGGTGGCAGCTAGTACTAAGCAAAGAAGTATTATATCTGAGCACACTCAGCAGTAGCCGCCGATATAGTAGCAAATATTAAGTAAGTGCTCATACAACAACCCAGTAGCCATAGTATTGCCGTTTGTTCTTATGCATGTCAGTTAATGGCCCCCCAAAAAAAGACCAATAAAAACAGAAAAGGTGACTTGAAAGATTCAAGGTCTTCAACACAGACAGAATGGGCTTGTGCTTTGCTTACTTGTTAGTTCCGCCCAAATTCATTGGAATCTTGGTTTGCTTTGTTTCGCGAACAAAGCGGCTCTAGAAGCTCGATGAACATTGCTAAGCTAACGGTAGTGGATATGCCATGGGGTAGTATAGCACTAAAGTGGGTTGCATCGAGTATGAGACGTAGAACAAACCACAGTCAGCAACTGGTCATGAGTGATTGGAAGCCATTATTTACGTGTCACAAGCATCAGAACAGACGCAGAAGTATAGAGAAGTAGCTCGGCATAATGTGTAAGTTGCTAATTTAGAAATGTACGGAGAAAATAACCTTACACCCTCCTGCGGCAGCCTGATCATGAGAATCAAGATACGAAGAAAAGGCAGGCAAACACAGCCTGATTGCTAGTGACCTGGTCCTGGATAAGTCGGAACAGGCCCTGACGTCGACGATTGATTGGATGTCTGATTTTAATGAAGCTTGCCGTGTCTCTCTCATTCCGATTTCGATGCTAGACGTAATGAATAGCCTCTTCTAGTATATATAGTCCAAGATGACAAAATGACGCAATTGTCATGTTCTGATCTTATGATAATTGTTTTCCCTTTTCTAGTCATAGTTAATGTCTGCTTATTATGGGAACATGGAGACGGCCAGGCAATCTTAATACTGTCAATGTCCTTGAAGACGGACTGATCGATTGGTCTTTGCGAGGAGCAGTGGCTCAATTTAGAAGGAGACCCCAAGACATAAATTTAAATTTATCTGAGGTACTTGTTTTGTTGCATGCCACATTAAAGGAGAAAAGGGCCTCTAGAGGCTACAGTATTTCGAAATAGAGGCTGACAGAGGAATATATTGGTGGATATAAAAAAAAAAAACAAGCAACACGGTTGTATAAAATCAGGAGCTTTGATCACGCATCAACTCAAGTCGCGCGGTAGATGGAATAATTCACGGAGATATATTTAAATACTGCGGACTGAAGTGACCGGTAGTAATAACTCTTTATTCGGAGGAAAGTAGCAGATCGTGTCTAAGAACTGGATTTAAAGACTGAAGCTGTATCTTGATCGGTGTAGGTATCGATACGTTAAGGGATGATGATATAATTGTATATATTTAACGTCTACTGGAATCACGGAGATTATACGACGCCGGACGAGAATATAATACCACTCATACGACCAATGACGGAACAAAAAAAAGATGTCGTTTTATTCAAGATAGTTACTTATGAATTAGGGTTTGCGTGGTATCCTTAAGTTTTGAGAGACAGGTCCCAAATGAACAATAATTGTCCGGAGCACGGCCGTCCTTTATCCAGACTAGAGGGAAGGTAAGCCTTACGGAGATAGGCGATCAGATGATGCTAATAGAAGCTTAGATGTTACAGCTGCGTATTAGTGAGAGAGAACAAAACGACTCCTAGTAGAAGGCCGTTGGCGTCCGAGTTGAGTGTGGCTTGTTTATAGAGGTATCCAAGCGCAGCAAGTTTTGTTAGTGCGACCCATAGCATAAAACAATCGCTTAAGAAAAGAAGCGAAGGAAACATGAAAAAGACGAGGAAAAGGGAGGGAGAGAGAGAGAGACTAAGCAAACATAATGCACGATCAAGGGTTAGCTCCGGTGCAGAGAAGGAAGACAGCTTCGTTGACATGGGGGTGTTTAAAAAATCAAATCAAGGCAAGCAGTTGCAAGCCCAAACGGGAAAGTTGGAGCAAAAGGTTATTCTAATTTTCCCCCTCCTCTCGCTTTCTGCTGTAGTTAACGTGAGAGAGAACAGAGAAAGAGAGTAACTTTCGATAGAGTTGGCACAATGCCCGAGGCCACATGCAGCAAAGTTAAGCTATAACACGAGCTAGCTTGGGTAGCTGGTAGCTGCAGCTGCGGCAGGACATGATACCCTGACCCCGTCACTACTAGTATGTATCTACATCTGCATACCTCCCAGACAAGCGACAAAGGACATGTTGCGGAGAAACGTGGCGCCCAACACATACATACATGAAGCAACATACATATATGCCGCCTGCCTAGCTTTCTTGATATGCGACACCGCGGCATCCAACCCATAGCTTCGTCATAGTTAATATCTAATCGAATAATGAGTTAAAAAGTCAACTCACAGCATATGGCGATGCTAGTCACTAGAGGACAGACGGGGAATGAGATGAAGGCATGTTTTGGTTTAGCTTCGTGTGAGTTGGGTTGTTTAGTTGGATGGCTATATATGTACGATTGTGCATGTGCATGCATTACATGCCATTCATGTAGGAATACGTGGGTGAGTGGATGTGTTGTTACTGTTGTTGTTACTGTTGTTGTTACTGTTGTTGTTACTGTTGTTGTTGCTGCTGTATGTAATGCTCAAACATACATATGCTATGTGATGTATATGCACGTGCATGTCGTTGTTGTCCGCGCATTTCTGCTGACTCGATGCGTATCAAAAATCAAAGTAGAGGCATCAGAAGGCGAGAGGGAGGAGCTGTGCTGGACTTGCCTTTATCAGGCGGGTAGGCCAGGTCAGTGTTGCATCTGTCAGAGCCGATTAAATAAACCTATGAAATTCTATTTATGTGTGTTTTTTTTTGTATGATTGTCAAGAACCGCCTGCATGTAGGAAGAAGCAGCTTAGCTTGGCTTTCCTTGCATCATCTGAGAAGCGCGGCCTAGATCTCTGAAAATCAGACAGCGCTGCTACACTAGTCTCAGAAAGAAACATTTGATGACGGCTTCTTATCACCCTGGGCAGTTGTCGTCTATGCACTGGAGAAACTAGCTGTATGCCAACCCAGGCTGAGGCCGGTTGATCATTAGAGTAGCTGACTTTACTTTGGTCCGGCGGCTGAGTATTGGCATAGCAAGGGCGTTTCGCGACGTGATATAGGATGTGGGAGATGGGATGTGGAATATTAATGATGAATTATGTGTGGCGGACATGGTATTGTCGACTATAGAGGAGGGATTTATGATGAAGGTGATGATGATGATGAGAAACCGCATAGATAGTAGACATGGCTTGTGCCAGGCTTGTATTGGCGATATACGATGATGTATTTGCATAGCACGCCGAATAACTTTTGGGTTATTTCTTTTTTTATTATATTTTTATTTTCTTTGCTTGCCTTGCCTTGATAGGCCCCCGACTTTGGCTTTGGCTAAAATAGCCTTGCCTCTTGGCTAGTCTGGCTAGCCATTGGAGCTTGTCCCCTCCAAGGTAACAACATCATTTATGCGGATGCAACCTGGCGCTGTGCTTGGGCAGGTGCATTTTGCACATTGCTACCTAATGTAAAGTACACGTTAGCACAAAAGGCTAGATGGGTTCATTAGATTCATTAAACCCAGGCCAAGTACTTTGTCGACTGTCCAGGAATGGAAGAGGATGCCCCTTAACAGCAGCCTTGATATAGGCTGGGAAGAAGAGATGAACGAGCAAGAAAGGACAGAAAGAGAAAAGAAAAAAAAAAGGAAAGGAAGAACAAGAAAGACAAGAGAGAAGGGAAAGAAAGAGGACGAACAAGACCTAGAATCGAGACTCGTCCGCTAACTTCAATATGCACGCGGACTTTGCCAGCAAAACAATTGTTGGCACCAGCTTAGCTAGCACGCATATCGCATCTGCATCTACATTGTTGTTGTTGCTCGTTGCATGCAGATACTGGCTTCCTTCAAGCTCGCTTGAACTGGCGAAAATGTATGGATATGCCTCCTCTACGCTTCCGATTTTGCCAGCAGGCCGTAACATCTGTACATATATGTTGATATTGGTAATTATGATGATGCTGTGGCTGGTGTTATGATTCTATTGCTCCTTGGGGTCATTGTTAGTTCTCTGAACTCCAGACTCTGCTTCTACTTGCACATCGTCCTATGGTCAGATAAGAACTCATGAGTGGCCGTGATACGCTTCCAGATATGACCGGTTCTGGTTGTTGGGTCGCCAAACACCAATCCAAACCCATATCTGGCACTGGCCGGTCCTTTCGATAGTCTGACAGCCAGTCAGTCGATGGCAACAAGTCAAAGCTTTCAAAAAGAAAGATGAAAGCAAGGGAAATAATCCGAGAATGTGACAGAAAACCCATCGACAGTGCCAGTTTCCCCCATGTTGTTTGGGCATGAATACAGCATGGGAAGAAGAAAACAGCAAGAAAGAAGCTTAGATGAGGCTAACTAGGACTTTTGGCTAGTGGAAAGCATGTTTGTGTCCAATATCTCAGACAGAGGCAGGATAAAGCAAAGGATGGCCAAAGCCACGCCAGCTGCGAAGAGTTTCAAGAGGCTGAAGAGACGACAGTATCATCACTACCGGGAGATGCGCTACGCCGTTACTAGTTTCTTGTTCTAGAGTAGCCAAAACGTCGCGATACTAGCTTCGTTTTGACATTTGCTGGGCCTTTCGTTCATCTCTTGGGATACCTCACGCGTATGGAATTAGTGTGGGTGACTAAGCTGGTTAGCCGGAAAAAAAGATATGCGCTAGAACACTATAGCACAGGGCTTCTTGTTTTAGGCCGTTTAGGCGACTTGTTGAGCATTATTCTTATCGGCCAAGGCTTGCTTTATATTTCTAATTCATATGTATTATGCTCACCTTCTTCAGCTAGCATCATGATTTTTTTTAAATTTTATTTTCTCAAGTGACATATTGAATACAGAGAGAGTTCCTGTAATTTGGAGAGAGCTTTAGAGCACAAATGGCCCAGGATAGCAGGACCAGGCGTCGGTCGAATCAGGCAGCTTGTGTAATTGAAAATATGAATTGATGCGTGATGGGTTTTAATAAATTACCAAAAATATCTATTTCTTCTTTTTTTTTTTTCATTTCTCAAATTGTTATATTTTCCTTCCTCTGCAACTCCTTGTTTTTTTCTCTTCTTGTAAGAGTTGCACATTGCTGGTAGTATAATTATTCGTTTTATTCCTGCGTTTTATTCTGATATTTTTCTCTTATATTTCTCTTCATATTGTGCCCGCTTTAGTAGTTAGCTAAAACTGCATTAGCGACTACCATCTTTTTTCTACCGTTTGCTACTGTTGTTCTTCTCTCTCTGTATCCATCATTTTTATTCTGTATTTTCTTATTTATTTTGCCAGACTCTCCCACTCACTGCCTTGGCTCGACGTCTGCCCTTCCTTTCTACGTCGTTTCCAGGTCAAACACGCTCTTTCGATCCGGCTGCCATCGATATTATTCTTCAAATCCACAACATCCGATCTATTTGTTGTTTCGTTGTTTCGAGCGCTACATCTGTCGCCGTCTTGCTTTCATAGAGGCCTCCCTCCCCTGTCATTTTTTTTCTGCGCTACTTTTTTACCAGCACCACCGCCGTACCATACACATTCTACTACTACATACATATTACATACCTACATACGCATTACAGCCCTTAGCTCTGCTTAACCTAGCTCGCGCTCTCCACTATTTACTTCGACGACTAAGATATCGTTATTATTCGTACTCAAACGTTCATAATCGCATCGCCAATTCCGACGATAGCTTCATACACCGATACCTGCTGCCTCAAGAACTGCGCCCTGCGTGTCTTACCGTCGCCCACTATCTGCTCTATATCTAGCAGACTTTCGCTTCGTTGCCCTTAGTTGTCGCATACAGCTCTATGCATACCGGCTCTTGAGCTCCCTTGGAGCATTCACCCCCATCGCTAGCTTCGCTACTCTCTGCAATAAACTTCTTAATAATATTTCACAATGGCTGAAGCTACGCCCCAGGAAGACTCCACGCTTAAGGCATCTAAGGATAAGAATTGCCAGTTCTGCCATCAGGCATTCACCTCATCGTCCCTCGGCCGCCATCTTGATCTCTACATCCGCGAGAAAAACCCAAAGGCCCCCGATGGCATCCACGATCCCATAGCCATCCGCAAAATACGAGGTAACATCACCCGCCGCCAGCCGCGCAGTGTTTCTAGGCGAGAATTTTCAACGCCGCTCGGCACGCCACGCCCCGGAGCCCAATTCCGAGACTCACCTGATCCTGAAGACCAAGTTCCGAAGCTCCCATCCGACATCTCTGCCCGCATTGCGCATGCCTCAACCGCCGATATCTCTATGGCGGCTACGCCATCCGCTCCGGGTCAGACCGCTGTCGGCGACACCAGAAACCGCACCGTCAGTCGACAGGCCGCACAGAAGATGCAGTTGGAATCACGACAGCGCATGACACAAACTATAGATACTGCCAAAGCCACCGAACTGGCTCTACGTGAACTCATTAGTCTGATAAAAGCTGCTAAGTACGTCTACTTTTTTTCTTCAACTTTCTATAACCAACCGATTACTGTTCCCGCTCCCGCAGCCTTGCGCGCCTTCCCTATCTATTACTGTTTTAATCTTCAGCCTCTCGATCCTCAACCCTCAACCCTCAATCATCAACTTCCATCCCCACGAGAGTAAACATATGCAGCTTGTATAACTAGGCCAATCAATATTGCTTTATTCCCTATTCATATTTTACCAAGATTTCAAGCTAACTTAGTATCTTTTCTCTCTCTCTCCGTTCTTATAGACAAACACAAGCGAACAATGCCAAACCATTTGACTTCGATCCTTTAGAGTTAGATTTCGCGTCTTTATGTTTGCGTTGTCTGAGCCCCCCACCAACTCTCTTTTCCTCTACACAGCACCCCTCGGCTACATCATGGTCTATCCAGCCTCCCGATCAACGAGAATACGATGCCTTGATAGCTTTCTTCACTGAAGAATTCCGTAAATGGAAGGCTAAGTGCACTACAGCTACCCAGAACCTTACCCAAGAGCTGACGCTGTTGCCGCCGAATACCCCTATTAAGGAGGCTCGTGATGCTTCTGCCGCTACCGAGAAATCGGTCGATTCTCTAAATCGCCAGGTAACCGATCACTTGCAGCGGTCATACAGTGTCTGGAAAGACCTGCCACGCGACCGTCAAAATGAAGTGTGGATTTTGGAGATGGCGCGTAGTATTGGTCATAAGAACAAAGAGATCAAGATGCTTAAATACCAAAATTCTAAGCTTTCCCAAGAAGTCACCACCTTGAAAGCTAAGGTTGAAATGACAGCAAAGGGTAGTACAAGCACAGAATTCATACTGGCGGCTCTCGAAACAGGCCCTGTTGATCCTGAGCTGGTGCCCTACCTGTTTGATATTGCTACCAAAGCAAACCACAACATCATGACCACTATTAGCCTGGAGAATGACGTTCCTACCATCTTCGCCAAGTCCGTGGATCGCTGGAAAACCGTTGTTTCTGCTACAAGAGCAGCCGCTCATGGCATGAATGCGCAACGGTCACTTGATGGTAGCGCCAATCCTCCTCCATCAACACCTACTGCCGTTATGACGCCATGTCCACCAGTCAAAGCGCCCCAGCTTCGACAGATATCAAAAGCGGCACCCGCCCGCTCAATATCCAAGTCAAGGCAGCAGCTTCCCAACCACCAACCAACACAACTACCACAACAACAACATCAGCAGCAACAACCAGTGCCACAGACACAACCGACACAGCAGCAACAGCAACCATCTGTGGCTTCTGGCCAGCAGCAGACTACTACCCCGCAACCGCCAGCTACTACACCCCAAGTTCAACATCAACATGAATCTCAAAAGGCGGCCGATGAGGCCAACCCCGATAAGATGGACACCTCAATTGTCACCGATGCAGAAGGCGAGGTCGATGCTGACGGATATGCGGACGTTGATGACGTTGTTGATAAAGCTGACGTTAGCTTAAGTGTGAGCGCGCTGAATGTTGATGGTGAGGTTGACGCTGATGGTGATGTCGATGCTGAAATGCAAGACAGTTATGTTGAACCACAAGCACCTATAAAATCTATGCTAAAGACACCAATGTTGCCTTCGCAACAACAGGGGTCGCTAGATGTGCCACGTACTAGAGGACATCAAGCCCGCGGTAACAGTAATGGTTCTGGCGATAGCCGTTACCCTCGTCCGGCGAATATGCGGGCTATGAACGTCAATATTGGATCTCAGGCGACCATGGTTCCGTCAAGTACCGTGGGTATGGGAATCCCCGACGATCTTTTCATGGGCTAGGCGAACGACGTTCTACAATTGCCGCTAGTATTCTTTTTTTTACTCCCAACTGAGTCAACTGTTTTGGCTACTGTTGAAAGCGGCAGGCCAGTCCTGGTAGACCAGCACGGTGATTCTGACAGCGCTTTGTTTCTCATCATGTTACTATGTTTTGACAAGCTTAGGGTGTCTGTGTTCTCGGGACGCATCCTGATCTACTAACTTTTCACTACCGAGAGCGTTGCATGGTATGCTACCGTTTCGTTTTAGTGTGTTATGAAGCAGTTCCTGTCGTATCATCAGCATTGACCAAGCATCATCATGCCCTTCGATTCATCATATGACTTAGTGTCTTCTGCACTGTACATATCACTACCCTGAATTGGTGTCTCTGTTTTTAGGCAGTACCTTTTTTATTCACACTTGGCTTCATTGCTTCAGCCATTACCACAACCAACGACCGATATACCTGACTTAACCTTTTCTTCACCTACATCTATCTTCATTCCTGCTATTCTTCCTTTTCGGGCTCTGGCCAGCTAAAGTTTCGTTTTTTTTGTACATCTTGTCCCTCTGCTTTGAAGTTGCCTTTTTACATTCTGTTATCTCCTGTTTTTGTCGCCAATATACTTTTCTTATTGTGTCGATATCTTTCCATGCTGGACTACTACTATTTATCAGTCTTGCATATCTTGGAAGGCTCTCTTACTCACCCCCACTCTTTATTCCCTTAGTCTTTTCCTTTCTTTTGGTTATTTATCTTCATTATTTTTGTAAAAGCCATATTTCTGTTTTTAACTATTGAGCTTCTATTTGCTATTTTCCGCTTTGCACTCGTTGGTTCATTATTATTTTGAGTTTTCTTCTTTTCTCCTTTGTCATTTCAATCCTCATTCCCTTGGGTTTCTTATCAGTTATATCTGCTTCCATTTGTCATTTACTCTGCTTTTTTTTCCATTTTTTGTTTCATCTTTTGAGGAGCAATCCTCTTTTGCGGAGGTTCGATATATTGGGGACGTAGGCGCATATTACACGGGCTTGTGAGTATCCGTACTGTTATCTAGTTTTGAGGTTGTAGAGAAGGGTTTTTTTATGGAGCATAGCATGGCGAGATTGATGTTCCTCCTGTAGAGGAAAAAGGTGGTAGAGGAAGAAGAATCTGTGGTGTTGATGAAGGATAGAAGAAGCCACAGCACCCTCTAATTGTTGTTCTCTTACCGAGGGTTAACGCTGACGTGACAGGAAAACCACGTATGGCGGCATATCTGACATTTGTTTTCTTTTTTTTTCCCCTGAAACTAGCGCAACCGCATTAGATTGTGTATCCAATGGTCATGACATTCCTGCTAGTTGCTATATGACCTAGTAGGATATTCTCTTCATGTAAAATATGTTTTTAAGGCAGACTTTTTAGTCTAAAAATGGTGCAAGCATAGGTTATTCAAGTTATATTTTCTTCTTTTTTTCACCATAAAATTGGCATACCCTTGTTCCTTCTATTTTTTTTAGAACTGCGCCCTCTGATCAGTTCTATATCTTTGTTTTCTAGAATACAGGATACTGAATCATGCATGAAGTTGAATATCAGTTTCGCGTACAAAGTTGGATGGAAATGGTGAGAGAATGAGAGATGGATGCTTTTTTCTTCTGGAGTAGACATATCTCCATTCTCTCTCTTCGTTGAACTGCAGCACATCCTAGTGGATCTAGAGGGCGTTGAGTGGGAATATGCGTGGAACATAGTGACATCTACGGGATGTGTCTCCCTACGTGTCTCTCTTAACCTGCTAATTCGTGGACTCGTAGTTTGGTCATACCAACCACACTGTCCTGCCCGAGGCCTTGGAAAAGTGGCCGGTCGGCCTCTTCCAGCACCGGTTGCCGCGCCACCTGCAAATCATCTACGACATAAACCTGTTCTTCCTTCAGCATGTCGGGCGCAACTTCCCGGACGATGCCAACATATTGCGGCGCGTGTCTATCATCGAAGAGTCGCAGTACAAGATGGTACGTATGGCGCATCTAGCCACCGTTGGTTTACATAAGGTTAACGGCGTGGCGGAGCTACACTCCGATCTGATCAAAACGACCATTTTACGTGACTTTATGGCAATCTGCAGATCCGGCCGCCTCACCAACGTGGGCTGCTGTCGAGCAGCCCACACCGTCATCTGTCAGCACCCTTTTTTCTTTTCTTTACACTCATATTGTTTTCTTTCTGAAAGTATACGTTGTGTATCTTATTCTATATCTGTTTTGGCTTTCTCATACATTATGGTCTATTGATCTTGCTGTTTTGTTAAAATACCTTATGCAATCTATACACACGCGTTTCTCGTCATATATCTATGGTTTCCTTCAGATTTGAAGCTTTCTTTTTATAAGTTGTAGTTAGTTAGCGACTTGTGTCTGCATATACTTGTGAGAGCACGTGATATTTTTATTATTAAGTATAGATAGTGAAATGAAGGCTCTACTTCGTATCTTCGACTTACACCGCCTGCATGATGACTGGCGGGGTGTGTGTAAGTGGTTGCTTAACTATCACGGATTGGGAAAAGGCGGTAGATGGTGGCAGTATCATCGTCTAACAGTCTTTTTTCTACTTTGTGGATTGAGTCACATTTCTTCCTGGTTCTTCATAGCATCTTGCAGTTGATTGGGATTTGGAATCTGGAATCTGGGCTGTTTTTGTAGATTTTCTTCCAGTAGTCTTATACTGAAAAAAGTCACGACAAGATCTATACTCTTGGATTGGAGAGATATAAAGATTTTATAAGCCGTGGACGCTGTAGGAAGTGATACTAGACTAACTCGCAATAAAACGACGTCTCTTTGGCTAGTATTAATGGTATATTGAAAATTGACTATTTTGGCGCTGAGGCGGCATCTTCTAGGCGTCACGGGCTACAGCGGCTTGTGGTGCATGGAAGAAACGCCATCTAGAACAACTAAGCCGTCCTTGTGTTCCCGCCGAGATGCTAATGCCATAGGTACTATTTCTGCTATCTTCAACACAAAACTTAATTCCGATGATAGGAGTTTGCCATCTGTCGGTAAGCGTTCTGCCCCTGCCTGTAGTAGAGCAAGCCGTGGAGTTATTGGTTAAGGATCAAGATAGAAGTGGGCAGGCTTCTTTAAGTAGATTATCATAATCTGTTTCGGAATCATTGGCTTATGGGAAGATGCAGGAAGCAAGAAAAAATGCAAGTGTGACTGTTCGGAGTTTCATCAAGACGCGTCACTGATGGTGTTTTAGCGCTTGAATAAATGACTGTAAAATAATAGCCAGCACCGATGGTAGCAGTTTTAGTTGTAGTTGCTCGTTACCCATCAGGTAATGAGTGACATGATCCTATAGGGAAGAGAAAGAGAGGTCACTGAAATGTAGCAACCACTATTTTTTTATAGATTGAGTTTCTGACTACTAGTACTAGGAAATTACCCCGCCATCGCTGTTGCAGGCTTCCCACAAAAAAGGCGATAATAATATTTTTATTCTTATTTTGTTGACTCTTTTTTTTCTAACTTTCTTCTTTTCCTCCCTGCCGTTTTGAACTATCACGAACCCTTTGATTTCTGGTGTTTGTTTGCCACCAGTTTCTTTTTCTTTTCTCTTTCCCTTTGAAGAAAGGAAATAAAAGAAAACGCAAAATACCATCCATCATGTCCGACTCCGCTTCTGCTCCGCCTACCGAGCAGCTCGCTAAGCTGCTCCTTGATGAGGTCACGGGCGAGAAGGTCTCCAAGACCGAACTGAAGAAGCGACAGAAGGCTCGTGCTAAGGAGGCCGAGAAGGCCAAGAAGGTCGCTGCCGCGCCGCCCAAGCCCGCTGCTGCTAAGAAAACCAACCTAGAGGCCGACGAGAAGGAGTTGACACCCAACCAGTACTTCGAGATTCGTAGCCGCAACATCAGCAAGGTGAGAACGAAAAATAAAGAGTCTGGTATCTGATAGAGCCTAGCCGAATCTCTGGCCCGGGAGATACTGAATATAGAGATATCTATGCCTGTCGTGGCTAAACGATTGCTAACCTTGACTACTTCTCGCCAATTTCTAGCTGCGCGAAACGAAGACTCCCAATCCGTACCCGCACAAGTTCCATGTTGACTATGATCTGCGCAAGTTCGAGGGCGAGTTCGGCCACCTCAAGTCTGGTGAGACTGCCAAAGACAAGATCATCCGCCTAGGTGCTCGCATCTACACCAAGCGTACATCTGGTGCCAAACTGTGCTTCTATGATGTGAGTCGACTCTATCTACAGCCCTGAACATGCGTCATACATTCACAGTAACTAACTTACCCTGTTGTTTATGTGAACAGGTTCGCACCGAGGGCGTCAAGGTCCAGGTCATGTGCCAAGCTCAGGAAGTCGCTGAGGGTGCTCCCAGCTTCGAGGACCAGCACGAGCACCTGCGCCGCGGTGATATCATCGGTAAGGAAATAATATGGACGCCTTAATTCCAGTAACAACTTACCAATATTCTGCTTATCAACTGTAGGCATCGTCGGTTACCCTGGCCGCACTGCTCCTAAGAGCAAACTTGAGAAGGGCGAGCAGGGAGAGCTTTCCATCTTTGCCACCGAGATCATTCTTCTGACCCCCTGTTTGCACGCCATTCCCGATGACCACTACGGCTTCAAGGACCACGAAGAGCGTCACCGCAAGCGTTACCTGGATCTAAGTAGGTTGTGTTTGTGCGCTTTCACCGCAAAGGACCCTTGTGCTAACGTAGGGACACAGTTATGAACAAGAAGACCCGTGACACCCTCATCACTCGCTCGCGTATGGTCACCTTCATTCGCAAATACTTTGACGACCGTGACTTCATCGAGGTTGAGACGCCCATGATGAATGCCATTGCCGGTGGCGCTACTGCCAAGCCTTTCGTTACTCACCACAACGACCTTGACATGCGCATGTACATGCGTGTCGCACCCGAACTGTACCTGAAGATGCTGGTAGTTGGTGGTCTGAACCGCGTATACGAGATAGGCAGACAATTTCGCAACGAGGGCATCGATCTGACACACAATCCCGAGTTCACTACGATCGAGTTCTACGAAGCCTACGCTGACTTTTACGACGTCATGGAGACTACCGAAGAGCTAGTCAGCAGCCTGGTCTTCGCGCTCAAGGGCAGTTATGAGACTGAGTTCACAAACCAACACGGCGAGCAGTTCAAGATCAACTGGGCGAGACCCTGGCGTCGTATTGACATGATCCCCGCGCTAGAGGAGGCCACCGGCGAGAAGTTCCCTCCTGGTGATCAGCTGCACACTTCCGAGGCCAATGAGTTCCTCAAGGGTGTGCTGAAGAAGATGAAGCTAGACTGCAGCCCGCCTTTGACTAGCGCCCGCATCATCGACAAACTGGTTGGCGAGTATATTGAGAACACCTGCATCAACCCCACGTTTATCCAAGGCCATCCTCAGGTCATGTCACCTCTGGCCAAGTACCACCGCAGCTCACCCGGCCTGTGCGAGCGTGCCGAAGCCTTTGTGGCTACCAAGGAGATCTGCAACTTCTACACTGAGTTGAACGATCCCTTCGATCAGCGTCTACGTTTCGAGGAGCAAGCGCGCCAGAAGGACCAGGGTGATGATGAGGCTCAGCTGATTGATGAAAACTTTTGCATGTCGCTGGAGTACGGTCTGCCACCTACCGGTGGTTGGGGTCTGGGTATTGATCGTCTGGTCATGTTCCTAACCAACAACTACTCCATTCGTGAGGTTCTGGCCTTCCCCTTCATGAAGGAGGAGAAGTCGCAGCCCAAGGAGAAGACGGCAGCGGAGGAGGTCGGCATCACTCCCGTGGCTGCCGAGCAGATCAGTAAGTAGTTCATCTTTCTGAATTCAAGTTGTTTGGCCTTCTTCTTTGTCTTTCGGATTTTCGAACATGTCATGAAGTTTACCAACAACCAATGATTAGCTCAATAAGCATTTCAAATGGCCAATACTGTCGTAGCATACGAGTAGCATTAGACGGCCAAGTGGCCTGATCTTCACTGCATGTCATAGTCGATAGTTGCATAGCGGATAGTTTTCTTTTTTAATAGCAACATCGGGAACAGGGAGGGCTTTTGGATATCGAACAAATAGAGAGGTCTCAACCAAAGAATAAGAAAAATAAAACAATTCCATACCTACACGATACAATCATAGGTCATTTAGAGAGTCGTATGCTCTTCGTGAGTTCCATATACTTTGAATGTACATCATTAGGTAGCAAAATTTGATTATTTTTTATAACATTATTCAGTTTCTAGAACTATGAAGATGGCTAGGCGAGTCCTAGCCCACTATAAACACAAAGCAAACAGAAATCAAACGCGAAAGTTGAGCCCCGCCGAAGCAGGATTTAGAGAGTTAAACCCGTCGATGGTGGGTTATCAACATGGTAGTCCTTCATTAGAGGCTTTGAATTTGGGAAAGTTGATCGACAGCAAAGAGTATCAAGGCTAAATTTCGTCTTTCTAGCTCGGCGAAAAGGGCACTAAGACGGCCAGCCAGCCTAGACGAAACTAATAAAACTAGGTTTATTTTTATTTCATCATTCGTACCCATGCCGAATGTTTCACTAACTAGAAGATTCAAAGCGCATGAAATCTCGGTGACTGAATAAATTACACCATATCATGAACGAATCGTACATAAGTTTCTACAAAACACTATATATATGGAATACCTGAACAGAAAAAAATATTATACAAAACGGCCAGGACGGGCAAGGCCAAAAAATGCGAAGATATAAACACAATAATAGTCTTGATAACAAAGTACAGATACACAGACGATCGACCCACTCTAACGAGCACTGGCCGCTTTGGCAACAACAGCGAGCTTCTTCTCTAGCATACGAACGGTGCTCTTCGGGATATGGAGGCGATGACACAGAACTAGCGCCCCCGAAAGCAGAGCTAGAGCGCCGGCCTGGTGTGTTGCGGCCAAATGCGTGGGCACCATATAGATGAGGGTAGTGATACCTAGAGTAGCCTGCAAGCAGACGAGGTGGACCAGGCCTAGCGTTCCCTTTTTGACACTAGCAGGAAGCACGGCAGCTAGGTTTCCGCGACGCGAGTAGACAAACAGTGACAGCACGGAGGTGAAGGTGGTCATGGCCAAGATGCGATGGTCTAGCTGCACGAGACTAGGATTCTCGAGCATGTTGCGCCACCACAGATCCGAGCGGTCAGGCTCGCGGCTATAGAAGGCGTCCCATAGCTCCGGAGCCGGCGGCGCCAGGCCTAGGCCCATCATGGGGAACTCGTTATAGATCAGGCCGGCATCAAGGCCAGCTACCAGCGCGCCGGACATGGCGGTTATGAAGACCAGCGCAGTCAGGGCGATCGCGATAGTGCGATAGCGGCACAGGGCCGGCGTGGCCAGAGTAGCTGCAAGCTTAAGCGCGGCGGCGGGGTCTGCGAGCATTCGGCGCGTCCGCAGCACGGTTAAGGCGGACATGAACATCCACGAGTAACATACAAAGGCAGCACCAAGGTGGGCAGTTAGGCGGTACTGCGAGACGCGTGGGTGCGAACCGGGCGCAAACAAGTCATCTTTAAGGCCGGACTTGACCATCCACCAGCCAATCAGGCCCTGGAAGCCGATCAGCGCGGAGATGCCAAGAAGATTAGCGGCCATACGGGCAGAAACACGGCGGCGGGCGATAAAGTAAATGGTCGGGAGAACGAAGGTCAGGCCAACGGTGCGGCCCCAGAGACGATGTGACCATTCCATGAAGTAGATCTTTTTGAATTCTTCCAGTGACATGTTCGGGTTCAGGATGGCATATTCGGGTGAGGCTTTATATTTAGCAAATTCGGATTCCCAGTCGGCTTCGTTGCGCGGCGGCATGGAGCCAGTGACAGGACGCCATTCGGTGATACTTAGGCTACACGGAAGGTTAAATGAGATTAAGACAAGAGACGAATATATACGCATATATATATATATATATGCCTGTATATATGAAGACTTACCCAGATTCGGTCAAACGGGTCAGGCCGCCCCAGATAACGATGCCAAAGACACTGATGGCGCTGCCGATAAGCCAGATGGCAACAGCCTTAGAGGTTGTTTTTTCAGGGAACGATGATTTAGCAGAAGGAGAAGAAAAAGCCACAGCAGCATCCTCAAGTTTCGGCGCTATAGAAATCGGAGTTTCTAGCTTGCGTGAGCTAATAGTAAACATGCGCCGCTGGTGAGCTTGTGCTATAGCGAGGACAGAGATACTAGACATTTTTGGGGTTATAGAAGACGAAGATGAAGTAAAACGCGGTAGGCAACCAAAGCCAAGGCCAGAAGAGGCGGAACGGAAACGGAGCATCTGCAAAGAAATGGACGAGCTGACGGCCGGGACCGAAATCTGCTGCTTTAGCAGATACGGCAGGCGCCGGGCGCCCGGCATTATAAATGCCATTGCGTCCAGAGATGAAGAATCTGTGATGTTCAACTCACGATAGTAAGGCAAGCAAAGCTTATCTCAAGATATAAAGGGACTATACCAGAAAATGGCGGAGCTTAGAAGTGATAAAGACTCCAACAGCTCGACAATGCTCGTACGGTCGATCCCCTCCAATGACAAATCAACAGCTTGAGCATGCCCTGTTTATTTTCTTCTTTCTCATCAGAAATCGTTCGATTTTGATTGGAACTATGTTTGGGCCTGGATTCCTTGTTGCGTAAAAGCGCCACAGAGGACGTTGTTAGTCAACTGTGGCTGGTACGAACATGTGGCGCTACTATTTCTCCACTATAGACGACGGCGAAAAAAAAAACCAAGGTCACCGCCTAGGCCATTTGAACGGCAGAAAAAACTAGTTTGTTGCTAAGAAAAAAAAAAGAAGTTTAAGTAAAAGTATTAGTTAAAGTAGAGCAAAAAGACACCGCCAACTAGCCAATTTCGAGGCTTCGATTAGTTATAATTCATCGTGAGGCTGTCTTCTTTTCCCATCAAGTCACGATATCCGATAGGAAAACTCCACGCCCTCCTTCATCACGACAGAAACTGCCCAGCTAAGCCATGCCTGGCCGCCAATCTCATGGTCGGCCTTTATCGACCGGCCCTAGCAAGAAGGCTGCTGCTCCGAAATCGAAACCTAACCGCCGAAGCACAGCCCGGGCCCAGGCCACTGTCCTTGACGCCTACAATATCGCCTCAAAGCAGTTTCCTCAGAAAGAGAAGCGGACGCCGCGGTCACGCTTTCTGAACCCGGAAGAGGATGAAGAAGAAGAAGACATCGCTCCGCCCCACAACAAAAGACAACAAGACGACGATGATGGAGACGACGATGATGAGAACGACCGCAAGCCTAGACAAAAGCGCGCCCGCAATAAGCAGGAGGATGGCTCAGATGCCGAGTATGGTAGCGACGAGTCGGGAAACGAGTGGCGCATCAACGGGCGCATCAACGCCGACGAAGATTCCGAGCTCGACAGCGACGACGCTTTTGGCGAGAGCGATGAGGAGGCATTTGCTGACTACACATTTGGCGGAAGCTCGAGCAAGAGGTTCCAAAAGGTTCATCGGCCTTGCTGTCTACTAAGCTCAAACTGTTGATATACGCATACTAACAACATCTCACACTTGTAGAAAAATTCATCCAATTCAGATGATGACGATGACGATGCCAGCTCTTTGGGTCCTGATGCTGTCGATCTAGCCACCGCTCTTGATATGGCCGAAGAGGAATCGGATGAGGAGGAAGGCCAAGACGCCGACTCTGAATCTGCCTCCAGCGACGAAGACTCCGATTCCACATCCGAAGAAGACTCGGATGAGGAGTCTGATAATGACGACGTCGACGGCCCTACGAAGCAAAGGGTGTCTCTCAAGGACCTAGCTAGCGAATTTGCGGGCTTTGACGACAGCGATGACGATAAGAAAGTAGCGATTGTAAATCAGAAAATTAGCTTAGGTGATCTAGGCGTAGTCAAGTCCCGCGATTCTAGCATCCGCAAATCCGTCAAACTGCTCAACAAGGAAGAGCGCGATGCCCGGGGCGCTAATGACAAGCTTTCTGTGCCATTGGCCCCGCTACAACAAGCCCAGGTTACCCGCAAGGTCGCCTTCGAGAAGACTGCCGATACGCTCGACCGTTGGACCGAGACTATCAAGCAAAACCGCCGTGCCGATCACCTGCAATTCCCGCTTCTCCAGGACACACCCAACGCTAGTCTTTCAACCAAGGAGTTTCGCCCCATAACCGAGGCCACTGCCACCACAGAGCTAGAAAAGACCATGCTCGGCCTGCTTGCCGATAGCGGCATGTCCCTCGAGCGAGCCAAGAAACCCCGCGTGGATGAGCATGGCAACGAGCTTACGCCTGAACAACTTAAGGAGCTCGTCAACAAGCGCCGCTTAGAACGCGAGGTTCGCTCGCGTGAACAAACGCGCGCTGCCCGCATCAAGAAGATCAAGTCCAAGGCCTACCACCGCATTCACCGCAAGCAGGCACAAAAGGATGAAATGGCGATGCGCGCCGAGATGGAGGCTAACGGCGAGCTCGACTCCGAGGCCGAGCGTGAGGACGCTGCGCGCAAGCGTGCGCTCGAACGCGTCGGTGCGCGCCATCGCGATAGTAAATGGGCCAAGACGAATTCACGTACCAAGCGTGCCGTTTGGGACACCGACTATCGCGAGGGCATCGAGGATATGGCGCGCCGCGAAATAGAGCTGAAGCGCCGTGTAGATGGCCGCAATAGCTCCGACGATGACTACGACATGAGCGATTCAGCCGACGACGATGATGCCCTTTCCGGCTCGGATGAAGAAGTCAACGAGAAGGCACGCCTGCGCCGCCAGCTAGCCAAGCTCAAGGCAGAGCGCGATGAGCAACCCATCAGCCAGCTGAACAAGATGGATTTCATGCAGCGCGTGGAGGCGCAACGTAGCCATGAAAACGACGCGGCTATCCGTGAGATTGAGCGCATGTTGAACTCGGGCGATGAGGAAGAGTCAGATCCAGATAACATGATCAGCGGCCAACTAGGCCGCCGGACCTATGGTTCTTCCAGTGGTGACATCACTGGTAGAAACGGCGAGACGATGGACGTAGATGACAGCGACGCCAACGATAGCGACACTGCCGACCAGCCGCCTAAAAAAATAGCAAAGACGTCCTCTTCTTCTCCTTCTTCGGCAAAGGCTGTCAGCGCCCTTGTTCGCAAGAACGACCAGCGCAAGGCTACAGGCCACGCTGCCACAGAGGCCGATGAGGAGGAAGTCCAGTTCGTGCTCGACAGCAGCAAGGTTAGCGCTAAAGCCGGCGACGATCCATTGAACACTGGCGATGCATGGGCCTCTGTGCCCCGCGCCAAAAAACCTTCTCGCAAGAGCAAGGTGCCTGCCTCTTCACGCACCGTCGAGCTCGATATATCCGGCGCCAACGCCACCGTGCTCGGCGTCGGCAGCAACCACAACAACGACAGTAACGACGCTGTCATGACGACACGTCCTAAGAAGTCCTCCAAATCCCTTATATCCTCCTCGCGGTTCCCAACACCTGCCGAACCTTCGGACACTTCATCCTCCGAAGAAGATGAGGCCTCTGCCATCCACCACCCACTCGCCCTGCGCAGCGAGCGTGACCTGATCGCGCGCGCCTTTGCCGGCGGTGACGTAGTAGATACAGACTTTGCCGCTGAAAAAGAGATGGCCATCGCCGAACAAGATGACCAAGTCATCGATAACACTCTACCAGGCTGGGGTGCCTGGGTCGGCGACGGCATCTCCGCGCGCGAACGCAACCGCCACGTCGGCCGTTTCACCACCACCATTGCCGGCACTAAGCGCAAAGACCGCCGCGACGCTAAACTCGACAAGGTCATCATCAACGAGAAGCGCGTTAAGAAGAACGACAAGTATCTCGCTTCCCAGCTGCCTCATACCTTCGAGAGCGCTGATCAGTATGAACGGTCCCTGAGAATGCCCGTAGGCCCGGAGTGGATGACCAAGGAGACTTTCCAGGCTTCTACAAAGCCACGTGTATTATTAAAGCAAGGCATCATCAAGCCCATGTCACGGCCGATGAAATAAAATATAAAGAGAGTGGAGTTTATATATTGTTGATATTAAGACAATATCTTTGTTTGCTTTTTTTGGTCTACAAATCCATTTAATGTTATTTGTCTTATGTTCGTTGTTTTAGCTATGAATACCATGATCACTTGCATTTTGAGTATTTATCTTTGGTACCATAAAAAAGAGTTTTCTCTTTCGGTTTAATAGCATACACGTCGACCAATATCTTCCAAATTCATGTCTAATGAATAAATAAAATTCTGATATATGGCATGTAACTTAGGGTCCAGGGTTATGAACAAAAAAACTGTATATATTTTACAGTCTTAATATACACTAGTAAATTTGTTCGCTGCACAGTACATGAACAGATACCTTTTTTTCATTTTTTTTTAAAAAAATGATGCATTCAATATCAACAAAAAAAAATGTATATCCCTGATTCTTTTTAACTTTGAAGAAATTGTTGCTAAGTGAAGCTAATTTTAGTCTGTATGAACCAATCCCTATACAAAAGGTAAAACACTAGGATTTTGGACAAGACTAGGAAAAAGAAAGAAACCGAATTTAGCTAGTGTTAGTTTTATTGCGATCCAAGATACAAGTTGAGGAAAGATGCGAATAGAAATAACGAAAATTATCGGAAACTATGCCATATGGAAGATTGGAAAAGAGCCAAATAGCAAATAAAGTAAGTGTTCGCAATTTGAGATATGCAAGAGATAGTACAAATAAAGGTGAGTTGTTGGATCTAATAGGATGCTGGGATAGAATAGAATACAGCAACGACCTGCTTAGGAAACTACTGATTCTTTCTAACTTTAAAAAAAACAGGCAAACGTGCTTAGTTGAGAGGTATATGTAAACATAGCCCAGCCTACCTTCCTTGGTTTAAAGACTGGAAGGGCTGGCCCAGAACGCAATGGCGATAATGAGGTATAAACCTAACAGCATTGCACCCTCTAGATAGTTAGACCGGCCGTCTTGAACAGTGTATGTCACAACAAGAACGGAAAAGGCAAAAACGACTGTTTGGAACATCTCAAAGTGCAGAGTCATAGGTTGACCCATGCACCAGCCGACAATAACCAAGAAAGGAGTAACGAGCAGGGCGATTTGGATGCTGGAACCAATGGCAACGGCCATGGCCAGATCCATCTTGTCCCGAACAGCAACCAGCACTGCGGTTACGTGCTCAGCGGCATTTCCAACAATAGGAATTAGGATAAGACCGATGAAGCTCTTGCTAATATGGGCTTCCTCGACAAGATCGTCGATGCTTCCTACCATGTAGTCGGCACAAATTGAGACAAATAGAGTAGTGATAACCAGGACAAACATGGCGGCGAGCGGAGTAAGGATAGGATCCTCCACGTCCTCAGACTCGGCAACGGCAGTAGCGCTCTCAACATCAGAGGTGACGGGGGACTCAATGTCAGAAAAAAGGTTCTTGTGGGTGTGTAGTTGGAAGACAAGGTACATGACATAGAGGATGAGCAGGATGATGGCAGTGTAGTGGGATAGAACAAGGATGGTGTGAGCCTGCTCTCCATCATCACTGGTGCCCTGAAGAACAGATGAAAGGGTGGCGGGAATCACGAGCGAAGCAGCAGCCAGAGTCATTAGCGAGCAGGTAGTCTGGGCAGTAGCCGAGGAAAAAGTCTGCTCACGGCCCTGGCCGTTTGAGTTGGTCATGTTCACGAGACCACCGAAGAAGAAGCACATGCCCATGACGAGCAATAGGTTGGATAGGATGGAACCCAGCATAGACGCCTGGACGACTTCAATTTGTCCATCGCGAAGAGCTACAATGCTGACAATTAGCTCGACGGCATTGCCAAAGGTAGCATTGAGTAGACCGCCGAGGGTATCACCTAGTTTGATGGAAATCTCTTCGGTGGCGAAAGACAGGACAGCGGCGAGGGGGATGATAGCAAAGAAGTTGATGGAGAATACTAAGATAGAGCTCCAGTGGTTCTCGCCAGCGATGATACCAAAGGGAACAGCTACAAGCAGGAAGTTGACATAACCTAAGCGGGAAGGAAGATGTGTGTTAGTTAGAGTAAATGTGACAAGTCGGGGGAAGAGACAGATCGGGATGTTATTCAACCCCCGGTTCATATCATGCGGTACTTTGCTTTCAGTTCATTTTAGAAATGAGTCTAGATTGTCGGCAGACTGAGTGTCTGCCGTGCGACAAGGCTAGACATGAAGCGTTCGCGCATACAAGGTAGGACAGCCGTGATATCCGAGAGGTAAGCGAGGGACGGCTATTCGGAAGCGGTGCCAAGGTGTCTGTATATATAAGGAGCGCCACACTTTTTTTTTTTTCAAACTACATAGAAGTGCGGCTGGAAAATGTGCGAATCATATCAAAGAATTGGATTATACTGACTGCTGAGCATCGTCACCTTGAAGACATGCCATATGTTGGAGATGACCTTCACTGCGACATTTTCACTGTCGGTTCCAGGCGTGGAACGGCTACTAAACAGAACCTCGCGCCAGACGGCGTCGCCAATGGGAGTTGCTCTGTGCGAGCGTGTAGTGTGCGAGCGCGGAGTGCTGGGCTGCTGTTGACCACTGGGGCCATCAAGTAACGGAGTGTGTTCGCTAGTAGCAACAGTAAAGCTGCTATTTTTGCTGGAAGACATGGCGAGTAGTTTACAAATGTTCTGGACGAGCTTTGTATATGCTTATATGTTGGTTTCGTGTTGTGAGCTAGTGCTTTGATAGAGGTTATTATAGTGTGAATGGAATGATAAGTTCAAGAGAAGTTAAAGAAGAGAATATAGTAAAATGAGTGACTGTGATGGCAGAAGAAAACTTGGAAGCTAAGGAAGAAAAAAGTTGAATAGTTAGTACTAGTTTACTTGAAAGAAGAAAGGGAGAAACTGAAAGACTCGCGTTTTTAGGTGGGTTTTTCTTTTCTAATTTTTGAAAAGAGTGCCGCAGAAGTACTTTTTCTGGAACGGTAAGTCCAAAGAAGAAGACTATGCGACAATCGGAAACAAAAAGCAGGGATGTAATGAGATGAGGCGGTTGAGGCAGCAAAAGGGAGGAAGCGTGTTTTAAATAAGGATATCCTCGGTTTGGCAGGCCACAAAAAGGATATGTTCGATTTTCTTTCACGAGATTGTAGCATTTGCTTATGGGACCTTTATGTAGATTTGGTGATGTAGTTTGCAGGCTAGGGTCTGTGTGCTTCATTCGGGGTTTTTTTTTCGTACCTTGGCACCCTTATCTATTAGTAGAAGATCAAGGAGAGGACTTTGTAAGAGATATCGGAGGAAACAACGCAGGTAGTTGGGTTAGGTCTTTTGATAGTATTGCAGCAAAGAATAAATGTATCGGTTTGGGTTAAAGATAGGTAGCGCGGGAGGCTTTGCTGTGAGGGCGATGTGAACCTTTAGAGAAAACTTCGTAGTGTTTTTCCGGAATAGGCAAAGCGTATATTAGTGATTGAACTGAGGACTCCGGATGAAGAGATAGTTGTGATGTGATGAGAACGCAGCAGCAAGTCAGTGGGTGCGGAATGACAGAATAAACTCGCGATTAGATATGTAACCAAGTGAAAGGGAGAACAAAACAGAGACTGACTGGATCAAATGCAGACAGGTGGACATAGGGCATGTAGATAAAGAAGGCGATGTCTTGCAAAACCATGCACATTGATGATGATTGCAACAAATTAGACCGGAATTGATGGAGGTACTATTCTCCAGAACCTTTTAGAAACAAAGTTCCTAGTTTAAGAATGAAAACGCATCACGATGATTGTGTTGCTGACCAATTGTGGCTTAGAGCTTCGTAAATTTGGTGATGTTTTTTGCTAGGCATGGTAGTTTCTTTTCTGTATTTGTGGCATTATTTACAAGAGGGCGAGGGAAACTACCATAATAACTTGCTATCACGCTGATGGCAATAAGCAGGCGATATGTTGTTTTTTCCCTTAAATAAACAAAAGACTGACTGTCATACTTTGTACCGAAGATAGGCATTAGAGAAGGTCGCATAACGTTTACTCTTCTTACCTTACCTAAGGTAGGACAAAGCGTAAGATTCTTCTTCTTTAAGGCACAGAGAGATAGCGCATTGACGTCCATAGAGTGTCAATTTTACTACAGAAAGAGCGCCTGCTTCGTATTAGACATGTGATATGGCAAGGTAGAAAGAAGTACACGATAGAAAGATGGAAAAATGAGACTTACTAACCATGTTTCGAAGATAGAGGGAGAGGGGAAAAAATCCGTACAAATACTATGTAGGACATACGTGTATACAGGATGCCGGGATCTTACTCAGCCTAAATACCAGAAACTAAGGCCAGGCATGTTGTGTTTAGTAGTAAATCACCGCCATTAAGGAAGCCTCTATGTCTGGTTTAGGACTTAAAGAAAGAAATGAAGGCTCTAATCGGTATGGCGAAAAAAATCAATGCAATGTCTCGATTTGCCCTCGAGAGCTACTGCGACCCAAGGTTGTGTTTGGTTATGTAACCATTACACATACTGGCATATCTATGTCGATGGCCAGTGTCGTTAGTGGTAATATCAACATTTAATCGAGGTGATATTGTAGATAATGTAGGTAGACGTTAAATACATACACACACACACACACGATAATGATGAAAAAGTGTACGTAGTTGGAGGCCTCTTACTAGTGTAGTTTTAACTTCCGATAGCTAATGTATAATGTATGGTGTCTCTATATAGAATACAGTCGGCTGCATTCTTACGAGGACGATATCTGAGAAGCAAGTATGTAAGCAGCACGTTCAGCATCCTGGCTAGCGTAGAGAGCTAGACAAACGATGTTTTATACTAATATGTCAAAATATCCAAAAAAGGGGTTGGCGCCTATGCAAAGTGGCGTACACATTGCCTGCTAGCCAGAGATAAGCGAATGAAAAGCATGTTTTAGATTAGGGCAAAACGGAAGCTGAACAAATAAACGAAACATAAAAGATAGCTAGCATTTTCAGCTGTACATGTTCAATGTTTACACTAGTGGCGGTTGCCTATACCTAGGATGCCTATACCTAGGATGAGATATACAAAACCATAAGATCTGAATTTAGAATCTTTTCCTATCTTGCCCATAGAAGCTTACTTGTCTTACCAAAAAAGTTTTTTGTATTGAAGTGTACCAAATAGTACATATTGGCGCGAAAGATATGTTGGTAGCTTACAAGCTTAACTGAGCTTTCCCGACGAACTGTCAACTATAAGAGGTAAAAGCTATTAGTAGATAACAGATAACTATTAGATACTATATAGTACCTACTGATATGTGAGGCTGCATGCAACGTTATGATATGCTTTAGTACGTGTCGTGCTTGTTGTCTTCGTGGCGTCTGACGACGCCATGTGAAGATGAGGTGTCAGCTAATTCCCTCCCTGAACTCGATGACTCTTTGTTAGACTATTGTTCTTTTCTTGATTCTTCTCCTCTCTGCGCTGGCACATAATGGGCCACTTCAATAAGATTCTCGCATCACTTACTTCCTGCGCTTGCCGTAATTTCCACGCTATCAACTAGGCCTACGTACGCAAATACAGCTAAGTAGTATATACTCATCATAGCTTACTTAACGTAATACCGGTAGAGGCAGAGACTGAGACATACCAAATTATTAGTGGTTCTGGTTCAAAAACATTCACTGTAGCATTAGGCTTTGTTCTTTCGGAACTTAGATTCCCCCTGTGCACGACGAAAAAAAAGCCTTGGCGCTTCCGAGACCAGTTACATAGACTATAACAATATTTGTTGCCTTTTGAATGCATTCCTGATAGAGGATGCAGTACTCATCTCCAATCTGGTAAACCGCCTTTTCAGAATGGCTTATCCTTGTGTATCTCCACTACAGATGTGCCTTATTCTATGCTGCATCATATAAAGGCATCTGCTAAAAGCCCTAGCATTGGCAGTGAGAACAATATATTAGGCACCGACGATATAGATGTTGCAGGCCATCTTCACCACGACAACTATAATCATGTGAGCCTGGCACAATGGAACACTGCGGATGGGCCAAGAAAAGAAGGAGCTAGATGGAGATAATGACGAGCAGCGAGTGCCTTAGCCTACCATTTTTTTCACTGCCCAAATCAATCTCGTCTTGCAGTATGTTGTAGAAGGATTTCAGTTAGTGACCATGGGCCGACCTTTTTCATCAGATGACATAGCATGCAGATAAGAGCATGCTAAATATGATTTCGTACATGGTAAGGTACAAAAAATATAATGAGAAGTGTGAAGAAACATTCAAATATTACATATACTAGTGCAGAATTTGATATCACTACTACTTAGCTCAAACTCTAGATTGTGCCTCTTGTTGTATGTAGCCTGTACATTTAGCTATTCTGCTTCATTGAACATCTGTAAATACATGTTCAATATCACGGATGATTCACTATATAAAGGCCCTATGATAGCGACTCCATAGCCAATCTCAGAGCTCCGGTTATACATTTTGGACTTCTGTACCTACTACACATTGTAGCCCAGCATGCACAATTTGTACGCCGACAAGTACCTAGATCAAGTAGTGTAGATAAATTGATGTATATGATTAACAACTTTGGGTTGATCACCTGATACATAACTACCAGCGGGACAGCCTACCTAACATGTGATAATGATGTACGCATCAGCGTACTTCCAGATCGTCAATGGCTATGCTTGATGAGTAAGATAGGCCAAGAGATAGGGCATGGACAGCTGGCAAAGAGATGATAATAACTAATAAGAAATGAGAATATATTTATAGTAAAAACGAGAGAAGTTAAATGTAACAGCAAGAAACAGAGATTGAAATGGTGAAGGAAAAGAAAAAAATTTAAGCGTGTCCATTAGGGACTACATCATATAGCGAATATATATATATATATATATATATATATTGAGATAATAGATCCGTTAAATATCGTCCATCGTCGAGATGATGTAAGACAATAGAGAAAAAGAAAAAAAAAGAAGACAAATCACAAGTTCTGCTTATTATCAGCTAAGCGTTGTCCAAAAAGGGGAAGAAGAGAAAGAAAGACAATCTGGTAAAAAGTAATGGAATACTCGCGAAACCATAGTTGTGTTGGATCTTATTCTGCTTTCGGTTTTACAAGTCGCCATAGGCTGTAGCACAAGACGTCAATGTTAGTTCTGGTCAAATGATTGATATGGCCCACAAGACAGATGTATGGAAAGGACAACAATGAATACTAGGAAAGCAAGAAAAAAATGACTTACCGGCTGTGTATGCCAAATACCATGTCAATGAAGCACCGCCATCAAGATTGGCACTGGTAAACGAGCTTGCCGTAAAGTAGTTCCAAGCAGCTGCAGGGTCAAGCGTCGCTAGATTGCCGTACAGAATACCTCGCCAACCACCTTCAATCTGGCCGGCACGTCCAGCGTCAAACAGCTGGGCCCATTCTGCGCGCACAAACTCTTTTTGCCGCGAGATGGGAGAGCACGGAAGTAAAGGAATCATGTGGATGCCCTGAATATACTCTATATTGGATCCAAAATAGGTTGTGTGGTCGATCTTGTTCTCAAACAAGATACCTGCCACGCGATTGCCAATGAAGTTTGATGGCTCAATGTTGTTAGTTGGTTTGTACAAGTAGTAATGCTGCAAAGCACGAGCCAAGACCTTAAGCTGGACGGTTGACCTAATCAAAAATACAATATGTTAGCGAATGACTTCAGTTACCTCAGATAAGCCGAAGAATAGCATTTTACCTATCACGAAGAGCATTGTTTCCGCTAACGATACCCCACATACGCAGAGCATATACCGACATCATATCTTCAGAGCTACTCTCCTGATTCTTGCCGTCATTACTAGCGAAGAGGCCACCAGCCCAACTATGGCCGTGATACCAATCGAACATGCGCCACTGCGGGAAGTACGCATCAGAGGCACTTGGGTTGGCATAATCACGCACAAGAGTGTTGACCCAATTCTTGTGTGCATCAGTGAGCCAGGTCGGATCCAAGTGGCCGATAAGTGCACCAGATAGTACAAAGTGGCCCCAGTGGAAATGGTGATCGTTGTAGTATGTATTACCAAAGTCAGACCCATCAACTCCGGTCGTGTAAGACGCTGATGAGACAACACCACCCCATGCAGACTCATACCAGAGAGGATACGGCTGTGTATTGTTGACAAACACCTCAAATGAGTCTTTCAACTTAGGAAGGATTACATTCGTAAGGGCCTGATCGTTCAACATCTCACTAGTAACAAATGCCATCATACCGAATTTAGCCAGAGCCTTACCGCTGTAATACATGGATTCCGTAATAGATTGGCTCCTGACATCTTGAGTAGCCTCGCTCTTGGCGGCAGCAGAGATCAGGTTGATAGCTGAAGATGATAACGCCATTTTGGCACCTGTGCCAGGCACATAGGGAGCGAAGCCCAGGTCAGTCGGCAGACTAGGCTCAACAAATGTCCACTTACGCGCAAGGACACCAGTGGCATTACCTTTCACGGTTGTTGTCATTGTAAGGCTGGTGGCAGCAGCACTAGTGGTAGGATCCCAAGTAGCAACATGATGAGGGAGCACATACATCAACGGGTCACCTGTGGGATGGCCATGGGTCTCAAATGAAAACGAGTACGATCCAGTAGTGCCACTAAGGCTTCCAGATAATGTCGCAGACGAGACATAGACGCCGGCAGCCTTGTCATACACAGCCTCGGCATTTGTAGCATCTTTGGCGACTTGGAGAATACCAGTAAAGTCATCAGTACCCTCAATATGGGAGTTGCTGAAGGTCTTGAAGTTGAGTTGCGAGCCAGACGTACAGTACGCATAGATCCACCAAGTCTTTCCGTCGTTCAGGATAACCTTCCATTTGGCAACATTGGTCTTGGGATCTTTGGCAATGCGAGTGACTGATTTGAATGTGACATTAGACTTGATGACAGGCTTAGAACCAGTATACAGGGCTGTAACAAATCCCATTCCCTGAACAACAGGGAAACTGACAGCCGGGGCAGAAGAAGCTGATGCCCGCAGACGTACCATGACGGAGTGAGGGCCAATAGTGTCAGTAGTTAAAACTGTGTCAGAACTGAGTAGAGCAGACGAAACGATGAGAGATTGAATTCCGACGGGGTTATAGAAGTACTTGGCAGCCTGTGTAATATTGTCGGTTTCACCATATACACGCTGGTCGATATCTGTATGTGACACAGCAAGACCCCAAGATGTTGGTGTGGACTTTCCCCCAGACCACATGACAGAGTACGGCTGTGTATATACAGGAGACATTTGGTCACCTAGGAAGAAGTTGGCATGGAACTTGTTGGTCTCAATAGCATTCGATTTGGTGATTCCCTGACGCGCGACCGGATGAGTATCAACTTGTGCGAAAACTGAAGGCGGAGCGCTGGTAGCGATGGGAATGTTAAATATATCCGTTGCCGTTGTAGTAGCACGGCCAAGTAGATCATCGGCACGGGCATACAGGTCTGCTGGACGGTGAGGTAGAGGAGGAGGAGCGTCATAGTAGTTGGTTGAAGGGTTTCCGTGAGGCGGCTGATATTGGTTGCTGTATTGATAGCTGCTTTGAGGAGGCTGACCGTATTGATGAGGTTGGTTGTATGGTTGAGGTTGGCCGTACTGCTGTGACTGGGCATATTGCTGGTTATAATATTGCTGCTGGGGCTGGCTGTACTGTTGATTGTATTGTTGCTGTTGGTTGCTGGAGCCACTATCTTTATTCAAGTGGCTTTCCACTTTATTCTTGAGCTTCTCGAAACGCTTGGTCAAAGACCTCGTATCAAAGCCACCAGGCATTGGCATCGCGTCAACTGAGGAAGCGGCTAGGAAAAGCTGCATGTATAATGTCAGCCATAGCTGCCACCATGAAAGACGCCTAGAAGGCGATAATGAAGTAAAACTCATTGCGTGATAGCCTGGAATTCTTCAATGAAGAAATATGGAGAGAGGACCAAGATAAAGACTGGGCTAAGCAAAGCCGGTATCAAAACTCAGGCGCCGGAGGAGGCAACGGAGGAGAAGGGGCCAAGAGCTCTAAGTACGGACTGGACAACAAGTATACCTATGAAGACATACACGGCAATCCAGTGCGAGCACAACAAAAACAAGAATTATGTCTTAAGGGTGTGATATGAGGACCAAAAGACAGATCGATGCTTAACCCGACATCAAGAAGCTCTCTGGAATGCGTTTACACATGGGCTAGCGATGCTTCTTAAGTATACAGATTCCAAGTCGTGGGATGGCAGGGCAATGACAACGACATCTCCTTCTTTCTAGTCGCAAGACTGCGTCGTAGCTTCTCTCAGGCCTAGCCAGGCCTGATTGTGTCTGTCATCAGGAATGCTGTCATCTCGACCCTCCCTCCCCTCTTCCCTAAGTCTTTCCTCCTGCTGATATCAACACTTGTAGATAGTGTTCACCTCCATGATATGCCACATCACAAGCTATTATAAACACCGATTGCCAAAACTCCATATGTTGCAATAGAGGTATATCACGCGGGTTACGCTAGGTAAGTCACGATGTAGGATTTGACTCTGCCAAATCGGTCGGCGTGCTGTGCTGAGCGCAGACGTCGTTGCAGGGGGGGCCAAAAAAAAAAAACCAGGAATTATTACCGTGTATAAGACGTTTGTATAGCTAGACGAAGCGCTGCCGTTGAGAAATTGACGCTGACAGTTTAGGTTCCTTCTTTTACAGCTTCGAAGAGGCGAGAGGGTTAGCAGCGTGGGCCTATGGAGAAGCTACAGCAAGAAGGGCTCAGTAGATCAATAGATTGTGAGACTAGTGTTTCTCTGTGTCATAAGCCAGGATAACAGCAGATCTGAGATACTTACAAACGATACTAGTATAGTAGTATACTAGAGAAGATAGAATTCAGCTTATAGCTAGCAGTTGAGAGAAGAGACCTAATCGAGGCAAGTCATGTAAGGCTAAAGCTCGCAGAGGGAGATGGAGTCGAGAGATAGGTCCTTCTCGTTTTGAATAGCGCGAGGGGAAATTTGATAGCCTTGAGCTCGCGAAGAACAAAATTCCGCAGTCAGCGGTGTGGTGGGATGTAGTGAACGTGGCTTGGGCAGCCATCGCTGCCAATTGGCTAGCCGGGTCATTGTCGGAGGGGCAGTTCATCGTTGAAGAAACAAGGTCGGGCCACTTAAAGTCCTGGGCATGCTGACAATATCCGATCATCAGACGGCCCAGTATCCAGTACATTATGTGACCATAGACAAATTCTATAGATGCACAGTCTGGTTCTAGATTTTATCGTTTATCAACTCGATTGTGCCTGGCTTTGCCCTGCATCATCACGTAGCCTTGCTGCACTTTCCAGTTTATTTATCGCTTCGGGTCCTAAAGTAAGGATTGACGACTCAAAAGAGTAAATACAAAAAATTAGATAATAATGTATCTATGTTACAAGGGAGTCAGCGAATGCCTCGTCTACTTTGATATATTTCGTATTTTATCAAACACGCAATCTTCGCAGGCTTATTTTTTAATTTTTTTCGCTATTTTGGCAATTCGGCCAAGTCAAAGGCGTGTATGAGCACCCAATTAATATTATGATATTCCCGATCTCCGCAGGACAATACTCATACTTGAGATCCGATCTGCTATGCCTATTAGATCGGTCGACTGAACTATCATGATCATAAGTTTTGGTTCAATGTAACACATAGACACGCAGCAGGTGCACATCGTCATAGTTAGAGATCAAACCGCCAAGTCCCCAAGTAGTCGCATTATATGCGATCTTCAAAACTCCCTTCCCTTTCTAAAGACTCGATAAGATAAATAAAAAAAATAAAAAAAACTACCTTCCCAGTAGTGCGATGTAACCCGTATCCCATAACCCTAAGATGTGAATCAACCTGTTGTCAAATCATAAGAACCAATGTGGCATAGTATAGATATTCAGTTTCAATTAGAAAATAGATCATCAATTCCAGAACTTCGGTGTTCCTCCATTCCAATAGTTGGCCTAGCAGCGTGCTGGAAGAGCAAGCCAGGATAAGCATGATAATTGAAGTGATGGTTTGGAATGTTGACAGCATGGTAAGAGATAGATGGCTCATCACATTTACCCATCCTAGAGCTATCTAAGCAACGTCTGCGTGTTACCGAGACTAGCATCCTAGACAAAGACACCCACGATTGAATTGTTACCCTCGCCAACGAAAAGAAGGATGGTAAGTGACACACACCATATTGCCTTGCCTGTGTGTAAATTCAATATATCATGCGAATAGTCTCGTCTGTCGTTAACACCGGATGATAGATGACACACAAATTTTGGTATTGGAGAGCATAGAGCAGGGTGAAATATTGGTAATAAGTTGTGTTGCCGAAGGTCTCCTAATCACGGTGCGATAGGTATGATGGAACTGATTTCATCTGGTAGATGGCGGACGATACAATGATAGGTGACTGAAAATAATAAAGGAGGTTGAATATAGATGTGTATGTTACTTAGATATATAACCTTAGACATCAGTGCCATGTCTTATTGGCTTAATCGCTGCACGTCTTGTTGCTAGCGGTCATGAACTTTCAAAGCTTTAGACCGTTGATTACTGCGCTTTTTTGCTATTCCCACTTGGATACGGTGAATCAAGTCTTTCTTCTTACTATCATCAAGGATATCATACGCTGCCATCAGGGCAGCGCCCTGTTCCGGTAGATACTCCATGACCTCAGCCCAGTCTACCAAGTCTTTGGATTTATTAGTTGAAGAAACCTTCGTAGACTGGCTGCTCATATCGGCCTTCTCTGAACGCGCGCGCGCGTGTGCTACCTCTCGATCACTCAATTTCCATATCGTACTTAGTACGGTATTTCTGAATGTTGCTCGCTTATTCCACAGAGCTATCTCAGCTGCTGTGTCTATGACCTTCACCATGTGCGTCAAGGTAAGTTGCCAATTATCGCGGGAAACGCCTAGCTCGCCCTTGACATCGATAATGTCTCCAGGTATTAATTCAGGCCATTCGGGAAGGCATTTCTTCTCAGTAGTCTTTTCTTGGATTAAAGGTGCTTGAAGGACACATTCGATTAGAGCACCACTGCTGTCATCGATAGTGTAAAAGCATCGTTCAGAAAACTTGGTGATATCGACTATGATGCCTACAAAGCGCACCCATCGGATTGGCAGATTCTTATGGAAGAAGTAATTTTGGCCTTAGAAAATATTAGTGATTGTTCAACCAGCATTTCAATTCTTGGGAAAGATGGTACCTTGAAATTCTGGGCGCTGCGTAAGATGGCAAAGATCAGACATCTTTAGAAAACTCCATACTGAGAACGTGGGTGCGCGGTCAAAGCAGTAAAGGGGGTACTGAGTGATCTCTTCGGGCATTGCATCATATCTAATAACTACGCGAAATGCATTGCGTGACAAGTAGGCTAGTATTTAGATGAAAAAAAGATGCAATCATTAACAAGATATTCCACAAGCCAAGGTTTTATAAGATATCAGCAGTGCTAGGTTAATATTGATTGATGGTAAACCCCAATACTAGGGTTAAAATAGTACCTACTTACTCTCGCTAACCATGCTCCCGGCCTATTCTTTCACTAACCCTAACAAATAGAAAGCTTTAACTGACGAGTTATCATTGTTGATTAGCGCTGAACCCTACCACTAAGGAGTCAATTTATCCAATGACTGCTATTAGAAAAGGACACTCTTAGACACTTTGATATTTACTTGAAAACATAGAATCTATCAGAACATTGACCATTACTAGTTAATATATATATCAATCGACTTGAACCATTTCATTTACTGAATAAGTGAATTAAAGCTATTCTCTACTTTAACAATAATATATTTGTATTGCAAGCACAACGACTAGACTCCAAGCTAACACGCTGAAAGACGCAAACAACAGCAGTCTGTGAGTATAGACAAATATTGGATGTAATTGATCATGATCTCGTCCGCTTGGAACTACGGGATGAAGGCTTGGACTCCGTGGGTTTGCGGCCTTTTTCTAAACGAGTCCGTGTCTTCTGAAAGTCTTCCTCAGAAGGTTCATCTTCGCGAGCACGCTTTTTCTTGGATGATTTTTTTTCCTTGTCAGCATATTTCGCTTCCAAAGCCTCAAGAAAACCTATACGCCCTCCTTGCCTGCTTTGGATGAGAGCTGCAAGGGCATCCTCGGAAGATGACACCTTCTTTTTCGTAGCCTTGGGCCTTGCAACTGGTTTCTTAGTCTTACTACGGACAACTGGCTCGTCGTCATCATCATCGTCACTACTGTCATCTTCAGCCGTAGCGTTAAAAAGCTTATCATGCACACCAAGTTCTTTTGCGTAAGCTTCAGCCTCTGAAGCCTCGTCTTTGGCGACTTTCAAGCGAGCAACACGTGACTTTTTCGTCTCTTTGCTGTACTTTGAAAATGTAGGCACTTCGCCCATCTCGATAGCTTCGTCAATGATGGCGCGGATTCTCTCATCGTCTTCACGAACATCACTCAGCATGACATTCTCATATATCACATCCATATCCCCTTGGCTCATTTCGTAGGCACCTAAGATGTCATCCTTTTCTTCATCCGAGTTTTTGTACTTGGCGGCGAAGCGCGAGATAGCATCTGCAGATACCGCATCACGGAATTGTTCACGGTAGAAACTACTCCAGTTGAAACCTTCGCTGTCAACAATGGATTCGGATGTCGAGCCTGTGATATCGAAGCGTTTGCGTCGGGCAGAGTCGGAGAGGATTGCGTAGGCAAAAGCAATTTCTTGGAACTTTTCGTGGGCATCTTGGCGCTTGTCTTCAGCAACCTTGTCTATACGGAGATGTTAATTTCAAGACGAAAACGATTTTATGGTGGAAATAAAAGAGGAGGATGTTGCGATAGTAAACAGACCTGGATGGTGCTTCAAGGCAGCTTTGCGATACGCTGCTTTGACCTGAGCATCAGTTGCGGTACGCTCTAAGCCAAGAACTTCGTAAGGATTGATGGAAGGAAGCCCTTCGTCGTATAGTCCCCTTTCTGATGAGCTCATAATTGTCGTTTTGTGGTGAAAGCAGATATAGAAGAGGCTATCTCAAAGACCAACAGCTTTTCTTTGATTAATCGCGACGTTGGACTATTGGCCAGTCGCGCCTTTGAAAACACGATGTGGAGAACGGATCAGTCGTGTGGTCACGTGACACATCGAATGTAGCACTGTCGAGACTATTGTATTGTATTGTAAATAGTTAACGTCTACTGGAATCACGGAGATTATACGACGCCGGATTGGATACCGGACAGATATC
>LXKZ01000433.1:0-17296 GCA_001856765.1 Endoconidiophora polonica
CAAGAAGGTGAAGAAAAACAAGGTGAAGAAAAACAAGAAGGTGGCACTAAAGAGCTAAAGCAACAACTGCCATTATTTACAACATTTTTACATTAGTTTCTAGATTGCCGTCACTATCTGCAAGCTTATGTCAGCTTCGAGTTAGTGGTCGGCACATTTGATTCGCTATATCACTGTCAAATCTGATATGCGTGCTTTCATGCAGCCTGGGGAAAAAAAGGGGAGGGGGTTGGCATTGTGTTACATGGCGGAAAGCAAGACTATCAACGCTGTAAATTAAAGTGCCGTATGCATTAGAAAATATAGATGCGATATACGGGTCGGAAGGTGACCATTCATGTACCTACCCAAAGAAGTTTCGGCCGGCCATTAGCGTGAATGGCATTATGGGACAGACATGTGCAAGGAGAGCCCATAAACCAATTGAGGGCTATCGCGCCCTCGACCGGTGGGGGCTAGAATCCATCCGAGACATGCCTGGGCTGTTGTTATGGCTAGTAGTAGTCGGTGAATATATGCTTCAAGTCTGGCTTGATGGGGGCCACAGAGACTGGCAGTAGGCTATTTCATTTTAGTTTGTGTGATGAAGCGAGAAAATGCTGAATCCGATGTTTAGCGTTCTGGGGCATTCTTAGCGAGGTGCTTACTTGCCCAGGGCTGTTTGATTATGTAAGACTTGGGAGGAAGATTCGATGTAGAAGCTATGCTATAGCGTAGAAGCCCCTCGGTGGGCAAAAGCAGTAATCGTGAATTTTCATGAAATACAAATGATATTTTAAGGTCCATCGAACTGAGGCAACATACTTGATTCGAGATAATGAAGCGATGACAACGGACGAAGCTAGACCGGCAAATCACGCCTTGTTTTCAACCCAAGTAACGCTATCTTCCTTATTTCTCCTTACTTCGTCTCGGGTGAGAGATATCTGGAAAAATATTAAGAAAAAGATGCGCGGTTGTAATGTCGTGATTGCTTCATAGACGACTATGACTGTGAATTAAGGGAACGAGGCATATTGATCTTACGTATGATAGAGTATAAAGTGGCTTGAAAATGTACAATGCGATGCTATGTATAGTATCAGGGTGCTGATCTTCTTCGGAAACATTTGTGAGAAAATGAGGTACGTAGATCGGGATTTCTTTTTTCTTTCTCTTTTGGGAATTTTCCTACGGACTGGTTGGCTATTGTAATCAAGAGCTAAGCATGGCCTTATATTGAAATTTTTATTGGATAAAACATGTACTTTATAGAGAATGACATCACAGAAAAGAGACCATGGAAAAAGCCCAGTCTAGTAAAAAAACACTTAATTCCTTTTTGTTTTCTTTCATTTTCTCCTTTTTTCAAGATATACAAACGATCAAAACACTTTAAAATTTTGGGCGACTTTAGGCAAAACATGCATACCTCACTGCTAAGAAATCATCTGCATCTAAAGAGATGGCGTTAGCCTTGTTACAAGTACCTATAGTACAGGCTGTGATAGCCGACTATAGCGACGACTATCATCATGACATATCTCTATGCCGGTAAAGTGAGGCTACTACATAGTAGTAGTATATTCAGAACTCTCTTGTTCATGCTGTAGCTCTTCGCACCAAATTAAAATCAGGCTAACGGCTGGCTGTAACATCAGTATGGTCTAAAGTAATATTGGGGAATGAAGTTGTCCCACTGGGCTCTGTATATACAGATTAGCTGTTTCAAGGAAGTTGGGCAAATCAACTTTGTATTGTTAGTCGAGCTATGGCCAAAAGTACGCAGTTAACTGGGCTGTGAAATGAGAAACCACACCGTCAGTTCATCGTATAGATATGCCCATAGAACGTTCTATTTCCCTAATGCTTTGAAAGACAGAACACTTAATCAGCTACAGTAAAAAAAACTCAAGACAGAGAACCAGAGTCACACTAATCAAAACTGGCTCCTTCAATATTGCTATGATTAGACGCCTGCTTATCAACTTTGTCCCAGCTTGGCCTCCTAGCGCCTAGAAAGAACGGCCTGCAAATTTGGAGCTGAAAGACTATACACAATGCACTCTGCACAGTCCTTCTACACTTTCTTATCACTATTTGATGCGGTGTCTACAGTGACTTGTAAGCCTGATCACATAATATTTATATGGATTGTAGTTCAAGCTAACAGTTAAGCAATCATAACTTTCACCTTAACTAGAATGTGGTATATGATTGGCCAGGTTCCCTAATTCCTAAAGAGACTCCTGTCTGGAAGAATCATTTTTGTTATAGTATTAGATATCGATGAGTTGCTTGGGGAGGGGGGGGGGGGAGGAGATTTAAGTATATATATCGGGACCTAACCCCTCCCCTCTTCAGTCTTCAATGTTGTTTTTTTCTACATCATCCAACTCCCCATTCATCTTCATCATTGCTCAAAGTTTCCTATCTACTCTTCTTGTAGTGCCATCTACTAAGATCAACACTCTATCTTTGCTATCAAAGGCTCATCAACTTCAACTATCACAAATTTTTCGTTAAGACTCTTTACTAGCAGTCAAAATGTTCACCGTGTGCACCCATACGTCATCCACCATCATTGCCGAGCAGGTCACTAGCCTGACTATTTCCAGTCTGGGAAACCCCATGGCTTGGTCCAAGAATGACTTCACTGATCCAAGCTCTTACACGCTTAAGTTCACAGCAAGCCAGATGCAAGAGATAAGCGATGCTCTGAAGACCTTTAAGTGTAAGTAAGAAGTCTGTCCTACATAAGCTGACCTGTAAGCGTCAACTTTGTCCTCATATCCTTTACTAACTTAAAAATTATAGTCTCCCAGGTTGACGGCTCCCTAATCTCTAAGGAGAACTTTGTCCTGCCTACCGTTGGTCCTATTCTCAGCAAGGCCGCAGAAGAGGTATATTTTGGCCGTGGCTTCGTTGTCCTGCGCGGCCCTTCTCCCAAATCAATGGACCCTGAAGACAACGTCCTCTTGTATCTGGGCATTAGTGCCTACATCGCCGGTCAGCGTGGCATGCAGGACTCGGCTGGCAACATGATTAGTAAGTACTATATGGCCACATCACTTCCTACAGTATACATACAACTCCCGATCTTGAGTGCTCTCCACATAAGAACAGAACCATGCATGATAGTTCGTTTTAGCCACCACCACTACCACGTTATTCATATGATACACAATGCTCTTTTTGTTTCTTATTTTCAGTTACTGTCAAACTAACGCTCGCCGTATAGCTCATCTCCGTTACCATCAGAACGAGTATGCTCCCGGAACTGGGCCAACTCGGTTCTCAAACAAGCAGAGCGTAAGTTTTTTTTTTTCGTTTTTTTTCCTCTTATAGTCCCATAGGTATAGGTAGGGGTTGACTGTGGGATCGCCAATTCTGACACTTCGATAAACGATTGGCCTCATAGTAACAGTGAACAACACACATTTCTTTTACTAGAAAACTAACACATTTGTTATCTATGTAGCACCTCCATACTGACAAGGCCGCTGATACTCTGGGTCTGTACATTCGCGAGAAGGCCCCTATCGGCGGCGAAACTGTTCTGGCGTCTGTCGAAACTGTGGTCAGCAAGCTTCAGGTCTTATATCCCGAGGTTCTGGAGCAGTTGATGAGCCGGCAGTGGAACTTTTTCAGGTAAGTCGAAGGCCCCCTATACAATCTCTTCAATACCCTCTGATACTTGTACAACATTATCCGCCAGCCCTCTCTCACAACCTCCTGCTATATCTTCGTTCAGATTCATCTAGCAGCTAACATTATTCCCCTTCGCCTCTTTACAGCAAGGGCCCTCTCTTTCCAGCTGAAACACGTGCCATCCTATACGAACATGCCGGCCGTTACATTATGGATTCTTCCATGACTAGCCGAGAGATTGCTGCGCTAAATAAGACCCAGAAGAAGGCTCTCAGCATCCTCAACCGCGTAGCTGTTGCATGCAGTATTGAGGTTGAACTGGCTGAAGGTGACATGATCTTCCTCAACAACCATGGCCTTATGCACGGCCGTAACGAGTTTGAAAATGACCGCAGTACTGGCGCCAAAACCGCTGAAGGCAACGCCCAACAGCAGCAGGCTGTATATGGCCGTCATTACATGCGCCTGCATCTGAGAAGCCAGGAGTATGCTTGGAGTCTTCCGGCTGCCCTTGTTACGGTTCAGGTGGGTGTTTTCGAGACTCACGCCGGCATCCAGGAGCGTTGGCCTGTGTGGGATAGCGAGCAGAAGATCTTCAAGGTTGAGGTTTACGATATGTGCACCTCTCACTAAATTCAGTAGTAGCTACTGCTTGGCCAGCTAACAAACCAGCTCAAGCTGGGAGGGCTTTTGGGTTCGTTGGCCGTTTTTGTCCTGTTTCTGTGTTCTGAGTTGTAGATGGAAGAGAAACAAACCGTTGGTTGGAAATCTTAGAGGGCTAGGTCTCAAATTGAAAAACTAGCAGAAGGCTTTCGCTAGACATCATAACACCACTAGTCATTTCTGGGGGGCTATATGGGAAATAATGCTAGACACATAGCCTCATAGGTTTTCATGTCCAATTTGTTCCTTTGTTGTTGTTTGATTTATTATATTCATCTTTTTCTCTGCGTCTCGTTAGTTGCGTCGTCTAGTATTCGGTATTCTTCTTTTTATAACGATCTTCTATCAATGAAGCTGCGCCATGAAGATAAGGTAACAAATATATTATAGCAAGAGTCTATTGTTGCTTTTTATTAGTATTATCAAAGATCAGGATTGACCGTTGCTGCTGTCAACTTAGACGCCCTGTTTGACTACCAGCGGAAAATAACACAATTTTGAGTCAAGCGGGCTACGTGTTTGGTGATGATATCTACAGTGAAAGGGAAGTAAGTCATGGTACGACATGAATTGTATATAGGTATCTGAACCTAGTCAATAAGTCGGGCGTTTCGTTTATAGACAACACAAGCGAATGATGTGTTTTAGATCTTATATCTTCCCTATAGATATCACTCTTAGTGCTCAGCTCGTGGGGTATGGCCCTTGCATCTACGGAATTTGATCCGCCCGTGATACTCCTGATGTTGAGCAACTCGAGGACAAAGATGGTGACGATCAAGCAGTATCTGGACGGTGGTCACCAAACTTCATCGATACTTATATCACAGCCCAAGCTAATATCATACGACATCATAGAATTTAATAGTTTTCGACTAGAATACAATGTGAAGAAGAGGGAGGAGGGTCTTTTGTCCACTTTCATTTTCTTCCAGTATGTGAGAACTTAGAACGAAATGTAGAAAAGATCTGATGCCTGGGCTGGATAATCATCTAAGAAGGAAGGGGTTCGGTTCGGATGACGTCAAGGTTGACCGCTTAGAAGGGCATTTAAGGTAGTCAGATTAGAACCCGGCTAGCCTTCGAGTAGAAATCTTGCCAACTTACATAAAACTGGGAATATTTGAAGAACAGGTAATATATACAAAGAATCACACCAGAAAAAAAAACAAGTAAAATATTTCTTTTCTAGTATATCAGACTTATAAGCGAAGATATCAAGATACCATTTTTTGGTCATGAGTAGTAAAGGTAATTGAGAGGGAAAAGGAGGACTAGTCATCTGCATGGAGTGAGTACATATGAACAAACTGGACCCCCATTTTATGCTTTCTTTCTTTTTCTTTTTTTGAGATGAATTAGTAAACATAACGACACCTCCCGAATGAGGATATAATGCGACGTTGTAGAGGAAGAGAGAACGTATAGTTCAAGAGAGAACAAAAAGACACTGGTAAATGCTAGGCCTCTTGATACATCAAGCAAAGTAATAATAATACTATGTTGAGTCTCAAAACTACAAAATGTCTACCAAGACCTAAAAGTAGAAAAAAGGTCAAGTGAAAGCCAAAGATGAAAGAAAATATAAGTGATGATGATTTAGAATTTTATACAACTACTACACGACGGCTATTTCATTTTGATATGGTAACATGATAATTAGGTGTGGTATACAGGATATAGTAAGCCAGCGCTGTCTGTATTAGTGATGTAACAACCTTTCTTTATTTTCTTTATTTGAAAGAAAAAAGAAGGAAGATACCACAAAAGCTGTTTACCAGATATTACCTTTTGTTTGGCTGTTCAGGTTACGGATGTTGATATTTCTCCACATCCAGATAGACAATAAGCACAGAGGCATGAAACAAACGCCAGCAATAACCATGTAGCGCTGAGTCAGCGAGTAGGCACCGACAATAGCAGCACGGCCGGCAGTGCCGTCAGCAAAGCCCATTTGGACAGTTAGATCGCCGTAGATGGTGGCAGCCTGGTCCTGAAGATCATCGGGCAGTCGGCGGACCAGCTCAGCGTACAGGGTGTTGCTCCAGATACCACCAGCAATGGCAGCACCAACGGAAGCACCCAAAGAGCCGAACATACCGTAGACAGCCAGGACAGAGGCAACCTCCTGGTGGGTGACAGGAACCATGACAGCCAGCTGGGCACACATGGAGAAGATACCGGCACCAACACCAACCAGAACCTGGGTCAGAACGATCCAGCCGCGGTGAGTACCAGGGGTACGGAAGGGGAGCAGCAGAGCAGTACCGAGCAGCATCAAGGGAACGCCAGTGTAAGCAGTCCACTTGAAGTTACCAGTAGCAGAGATAGCCCAACCAGTCAGGGGAGAGATGATAGCCGAAGACAAAGAGTACGCGTTAACGATGTAACCAGCGACTGAGATGGATAGACGGTTGACAACCTGCAGGTAGGACGAGTAGTAGGTGTCCCAGCAGTAGGTGGACAAGAACATAACAGCATACAGCAGGCACGATCCGGCAATGGTGGGATCGCGCAGGTAGCGCCAGGGCAGGAACTGGGCGGGGGCGTACTTAAACTCCCAGATGTAGAAGACGGGAAACAGCAAGAAGCCGATAATGATGAAGGCAATGATGTAAGGAGTCTTCCAGCCGTTGGGGGCGTACGAGACAAGGGAGAAGGGCAGCAGTAGAAGGGACCAAGCAGCGATCAACAGGAAGGTGCCAATGACTGCGAGGGAGATATAGGTTAGCACATGTCGAAGTTGTACTTTAGGGAGATCTGTGGGGAATGCTTACCATCGAACTCAATGCCGTAGAAGACAACGTTCTGCAGAAAGGTACGAGTGCCCTTAGTCTTGGTGATGAGGCCCTGCTTCTTGGCCTTCTGCTCAGAGACGAGCATCAGGACGATTGCGGGCAAAGAAATACCGGCCAGCATGATGGCAAAAGCACCAAAGGCCCAGCGGAAGTTGAGGTTCTCGTAAAAAAGCTCGGCTATCTTGGGGCTGGCAAAGGTCGAGCAGATGGTGGGTGTGGTGTTCAGACCAAAGACAATCATACGGTTGCGCAGTGAAGTCATGTCAGCCAGCATGACACTGACAACATATATTTGGCCGATATAGCCGCACCAGTACAGGACATGGGCAGCAACATAGGTTTCTATGTTCTTAGCGACAGCCTTCATGATTAGACCGACGATGGTGATTAGCAGCATTGAGGAGAAGGACTCGACACGACCGAAGACGTCAGAGACTTTAGCCAGACCCAGCTGCGTACAACCAGACAGAATGGTGGACAGAACGTCCAGGGCAGACAACAGACCATGGGTACCGAAGCTGGAGGTGATGTAGGAGTTCAGAGAACTTTGGACGTAGGCTAGCAGGGCGCTGATAAAGTTTACCATCCATAAACTGTGCAGAGCGTGTTAGTAGCTTAGGAGCTCAAGGGCTACATAATATTTAGTGAGCGCGCGTAGCGAGAATCAGACTTACAGGAAGAACATGGTCAACATGGTCTTAGTACCCCAGACGGAGGCAGCAGCGCGAGCGCGTATGACACCGGCCTGGAAATCGGTGCTCTGCGTTGAGTTGGCATCGGAGTCGTCAACAGGAGCCTGAGTATCATGCTGCTTCTCAACATCGATTTTCAAAGTGTTTCTGGTGGTTAGGTCCTGTTCGGACACCTTCCCATCGATAGAAGTCATGTTTGCGGGAAAGAGAAGCCTCTTAGCAACCGAAATTAAATGCGGAATAAGATGGAAGAGAACGAGAGGTACAAAGCAACAAAATATGACCGCCTGCAACGAGAGCTGTTATTCTGTCCAGGGCTGGCTTTCTAGCTAGAGAGCTAGAGATGGCAATCGAAATCTAGAGTCGCTTGTCCAACAACTATAAAGACCAAGAATAAAAAGAGGGGGGGCACGGACGAGGGGACCTTTCGTCTTCTTATACTCTGACGAGCCATGTAACTCTGCCGCTTGGTGTCAAGTTGAGAAGGCTAACAAGAGGAACAAAAGAACTAGAGCATGTAGCAGCTTTTCCAATGTTGACACAACCAAGCCAGGACTAGGGGATTGATGCTACGACCATGATCAGATGTGCCGAAATAGATTCGCAGCAGATATGGACGCGGACGTGCTTCCCGTTTCTACTTCTTTTTTTTTCTAGCTATTTCTTGTATTCTTTGTAATTTGTTCCCTAGTCCCTGTCAGCTAGCGTGAGCCAGGTTTTCTGTGATCCTAGCCAGTGTCTTTATTTCGGATCTAAATTATTTCTCTTTTTTTATCGATTTCCTTCTTACGATCTTGTTGCTCTAGGACTGTGCCAGGCCAAGTATCATCAAGAAGCAAAGCAGCGAGCCACCGGCCAAGGTAAGAGAGGGGCGGCTAACGGAAGGATGGCTATTCTGCTCTGGAACTATCTAGTACCATTAGAGGCTTGGTTTACTACGGCTAGTAGTCTATTGCTGCTAGCAATTCATAGCTGAATTTGTGTTGCACCGCCGGCCCTCTTCCTCTAGGTTCCAGATTGCTACGGCACTGCACTATGCAACAACAGTTCGCAGCAAAAGTCAATACTAAACAATCCATCCCTCAACGATAGACACGGTCATCGGGCTCTAATGGGCGAAATGCTCAGCCCAGTGCAAAAATAAATAGAGCGTGACATTATATTCGTATATGAGAAGAGTCAAAGCAAATGTAGATGCCGTTAGCACGTAACGGCGAAAACGATAATGACAAGGACGAGTTCAGCGAAGAAATGGAAGGACCATGTGCAAGGAGCGATGACAGCCGGTGACCTGGCCGTCAAAACCGACGTGGTCTGTCCATAAAACTAGTAACAGAATACATGACTAAACAGAACATTAGATCGTGGCAATTAATGGCACAAAGGACAGTCAGTCACTCTACAACTCACAAAACCACAGCGAGCCAAGCAACATTTGGTATTTCCTAGGCAATATTAGCTTCTTGCATGGATGCATGTAGATGGGCCGTTCGTGTGTGGGGTTCTCTGTGCCATTCTTGTTGTGAATATTGCAACCCTGTACAAACGCAATGAGCATGGAGGTTCAACAAGGTCTGACTGTGTCAATGTTAGTGCAGCCAATGGCAAGCCCATTCCACGGCGTTGTCGCGGTCAAACCAATTCTATGCTGGAGGTGCCTATCACTAACAATTCGTTGGTTTATCAGTACAAGGAGTACAGAAAACCTAACAAGGTTAGCATCTAGATGCCAAGCTAGAAGTTAACCGTATTAACTTGATAAATCATCGGAGCCCACTACCTGAACTTGTTCCCCTTTCTATTCTAGTTGGCAATAGAGATTCCGATGAGGAGGCGCGAAGTATAATAGCACATATTCAGATGACGTTTAACCAGTAAACAGTCTCAAAGCGAGAGAAGCATCGTTTTCCAGTGTGTCGGATAAATGACGATAAACAAAAGCGGTGAAAATAAAACTGTCTCTCAAAAAATAACATGGCAGAAAATTATCAAAATATACTTCCCAAGTTAACAGCAAGCAGATAATCTGATTAATCTGATAAGATTACCACGGAGAGTAGTTTCTGATTTTTCTTGATAGCGTGGGCTAGCCCGCTTTTCTGTAGCCACTAGCCGGGGTCTAGGGGTACATTCAGTACCACATCGGGTAGCAATGGCGCTCCTCTTATAGACATTAGAGGCTGGCCTTTATTTTTTTTATTTTTTTCTTGTCTGCCACGGAATCAGCATCTACTCTCGTAAAATGATCTCGTTGCTCAATGTCTCACTCTCGTCGCGAATCGGGATGTGACTATGCTTGGCTGTCTCCGCTCCTGACTCGGCCATCACTGCCATATAGATATAGCATCAGAGATCGATAGAAAGGCTCTGTGACCCTTCTAGTCAGTGACGCGCCCGAATCAAATCAAAGATGCAGGAAAGCAATAAAATCGTAATCGTTGTATTTAAACGTTGATGATCCGGGATCTCTTCGCTCGCCCAACCGTCATATATCAAGAGTTCCCCATGTGTGTATATGATCTGAATGATCTACGATGATGCGACTTGTCAGAACATGCATGGAAGCTTGGAATTGGTCTGGCAAACGCACGGGATAACGCAATATTTTGGGTTTTCTTTTTGCTCTTCTTCGAGTTCTTTTCTCGTAAGAGGGACGCTCCGCAAAGCATACGATATATGTGCGCCGAAATTAAGTCCACCCTTGATAGCTCCGTAGTGCCCTTTTCTGTTTTGTTAGTTAGAGCTTTATCCAGGACTTGAGCGCACTTGGCTTATAGTGCTGCCGTACCACTGTTAATTATGTAACTATTTTATGTCATTCTATGATTTTCCCTAGTGGCTTGGCAGCCTTAGCCAAGACGCAGTCAAGAAAGATACTAAAGTCCTAGACGATTAACATACTGATTGATTAGAAGGGCGACCGCAGAGTGAAGATCAGATAGCCATGTTCCAGCCTTTCTCTCTTTTCCCATAAGCTAGCAAACAATACACACACATTAAGAAAATTTTTTTGCAACAAAACAAATCCAGCCTACAGCATGGTGGTCATAAGTAGACTTTTAATTCCAGATTGTCCTGTCTGCATAGCTTCGGAGTCTCTACGGCACGTTACACTGCGGTTATAAAAAGCATATTCACCCAAGGTTCGTCTTTAGGCAAGGTGAACCGGCCTTCGCTCATGTCGTCGCCAATGGCAATTTATACTAGTTTTACTTCTTTTGTATCCTCCCTACTCATCTTTGCACACTATGGCACGCACATTCTTATAGTAATAATGGTAGTTGGTTGTATTGATAATTTGTCCCATAGTCGCAACAAAAAAATAAATAACCAGCAGCTATGTGACATTTGGCATTCTCTTTCTTTGAAAAATTGTTCTTAAATTTCCCCTTTTTTTCTCTTGTTTGCCTCCAAGGGACAGCCGATCTCGCACTGACGAGGCCTCATGTTGGCTTGTACACTGGTATCCCTGGGCACAAACTATAAATTTAGGGCCATAAATTCAACGGTGCTTGATTAAATAGTTAAATACTGTACATAGTAATAGTAGTACAGCCGAACAAGCGTCGTCCCCAAGTCGCATTAGTTTACGTTATCCCAGAGGAAGCAACCAAACGCAAATGCGGCCATTTCCATCTTTTTCTTACACCATCAGATTAGATCTTAGCATTCGTCATGAATATATGGATACCTCAAGCTCTTGAATTAATCACTATTTTGTACTGAATATTATACGTATACTTTTCATAGAGTAATCATGTTGAACTAGAATTAATTACATGTGCCATTGAATTGCTTCTACCAGTCAATTATTAGGGTCAACACATGCCCTTTATATATTTGTTCAACATATCCCTAAACGCAAAAATGTGACGATTGAACCAAAGTCTATCTGTCGTTTATTCTGCGGACTAATGGTCAATGTGATAGCAGAATTTGATATCGAATGCACGCCATAAAACTGCTACAACTCAATAAAATTAATGATAAAAAAAAACTGCTACTCCATGCTCAAGGCATAGGCCTAGCTAGTGTATCATGATAGCACAAGGCAAGTTCCATACAAAGAATCCGCTGCCTTGGGTACTTACATGCTATATATTACCACCCTAAATATGTTGGCTTGGCTTGCATAGTAACCATGATTTCATTGCGGGATCATGGAGGTTCCTAGAACCTACTTCCAGCATTTTTTTGGAATCATGTTTCACTGGAGCTCATCAACCGCATAAAGACCTAGACTCGGCGTATAATCTTATAGCAGTATATCGCATGCTGGACTAATGTCACATCATCTCACGCTTTCTTATGGGCTCAAATACATGTTCTAGAACATTACACTTCTTCTTGCGTGGGGATTCGTATCTCGACATATGTATATTCATACATATCGTTTGTTCGTTGAGTCCCTGTTACGAACTGCCAAATCCGTACATGCACGATTGGAGATATTGGCATTGTTTAGATTCCGCGATAAGCTACTAAAGAAACAGAAGGGAAGGAGGCCCTTTTGGCTTTCTTTACATCTTTTCCACATTACTGTGGATCAATAGCGGTAGCCCTTGGAAACTATCAGCTAATATGACAACAAAGACTACTGCAACGCGTTAACATGCCATTGTTACAGCGGCCCTTGGCCCTGCGTCTTCGACTATAAGCTGGAAAGCAGGAAACTGTCATTGTTAAACGACAACGAACCAAAACTTTACGGGATAGAGAGTACTGTACAAGAAGAAGATGTAAAATAGTGATGCATGAAGACTAGCCTTGCATATGTATTGAGAACTATGGCGTGCGGCGATGTATCAGGTTCAATATGATAGCGGATGCAAGATGATCACTAGTGGTACTGGTTCTCATGGCAGCAACCCACCTGAGTAATGGTTTACATATAATTTAAATTATGATCTTGGACTGTGATAGTAACGCCCGGCTTGTCGATAACTACCTTCTCTTAACAGCTCGTTAGCATGGTTTAGGTATGTACTGGAGGACCCGTTTGAACAAGAATTCCAGAGTAACACTAATCACAGCCAGTTCTCCTTTTGAGGCGAAACAACGTGAAGGCTTCAGGGATACAGGAGGCACGAGGCTTTGGAAGAGAAATGTCGGAATAGAATATAGAAAAAGAAGAACGGGCAATGGTATACCTAACTCGAAATAGCCTCGCGTTCAAATTGAGGACATGTAGTGACCTTTGATCGACTGAACAAGAGACCAGATGTTTCGTTTAGTATCTCATATGCCTTCTCGTTTCATATATCTTAATGGACGGATAGAGCACGGCAAGAAAGAGACTGACAGGATATCCATAGCAAGTAGTACCAAGGGATCATGGCGTGTTTTACAAATAGTTATCAACATAAATTACTGATAGAGTATAGTTACCTGTCAACATTGCAACTAAGCACGGAAAATCTCATGAGAGAGTAGCTTTGACACGAAGAAGAATACATACGACCTGCGTATATGCGATTTGTAAGGATTGGACAGGTTTTGTTTTTGATCAATAATCTTATTCAGTTTATAGAACTATGAAGATACTGTGTTTGACAGATCCGTTGTTTTGGCAGCATCGTGGTCCCAAATACTAATTATATATTCTCTGACAAAATGATATTTGTATTGTTGGTAGATGGAACAAAAGCATTTTTGCGAATATTACTAGAAGGGAAAGAAACATGTTAGCTAGTACAAGCAAACGCACTGTCGAAAATGATTCGTCATATCGGGAAGATATATGTAGTCTCCAACCTATTGCGAAGTTTGCAGACTGTCATGTCCGCTAGATAAGACTAGTCAAATCATGTAATGACTTGATGCTACATTGTGACCAACTAGCCTCCAGCTTCAGTTGGTATAGTACTCTAAAGTCTATCCGTCTACAAGCAAATCAATAGTATCTAAAATCTTGATGGCAGCTAGCCTTGTTTGAATGTAAAATTCGCTATTAGAGCGGTAATAAACTTGAGCACGGACAGACTCTGAAATCATGCAGCCGATATTAGACATTATCCATCTCAAAATCAAATAAATACTTGTTGAAAGATAAACTATGATCATACTTGTGTTATTTTTTCAGCAAGCCAATACGTTGTACTTGCTAGAAAGGCATAGACCCTAGAAGGCATGAAAACTCTGCTCCCTGAGCCTTCCTAGCCGTTTGGACAGACAAGTTATGGCTCTGCTTTAGGATTTAATGCTGGACACCATACACCGTTTTCTGTCAGGTTATTTCTTTTTAGGTTAGTGTGCACAACATGGTGCCATATTCTCAGCAGGGAGGCCCTTTAAAAGGTTAGATTTATTGGCAATAAAACAATCTTAGTAGCATCAGAAATGCCAGGAATAGGCAATAATTGGGCCTCCCTACGCTAAAGTTCACAAAGAATGCGTCTGGTGGACTTGGAGCCTGATACGTATGCTATTCTAGTGAAAAGTGTGAATGTGAGTGTAACTACAAAGCAAAAAAGAAGGAAGCAAATAAGTGACATTTACAGGGCTCACTTAGCAATCGTTCAAGCCAGCTACGCACTGAACCGAAAAGAAGGCGGAATACGTCATCTTGTTATCGTAGCTTGGCCCCCGACGCTCAAATAGGACAGGACGTGACGAAAACGACAACTTGGGATGTATTTTCACATTCATAAGAACATCAAAACATTATTCAGAAGCAAAGCTGCTTTTCGCGTCCTCCGCCACGGTATATACTGTTAGGTTTTACTTTCCCATCTTAACTTGGTTCGACCTGCGATGAGGCATTATTGGGACGGACAGGCCCCCCCCATGTATGACATGAAGTTACAGGTTTATTTGTTTATCAATAGTAGGCAGCCAGCCGTTACTTGGCGATTGATTAGATCAATCTTGACAAGCATCATCAGACCTTGGATGGTGGACGCAAGAAAATTGTTCGTTCGCCAGTTGCTCCTTCGTGTTATAAATTGCCCTAATGCGTCTAATTTATGAGAAAAAACAAGAGACAACTGCGCCACGCTGCCCTTCCTAACGATAGTGCTTGCGGGGAAGAATGGAACGATGCCGAGTATTATGTAGTTGTGGTGGCAATATGTACTATAATTTGCTTGTTAAGCAAGGAAGGGAAACAAACTGAAAAAGGAAAGCTTGCGTTTTGAGCGTCAAGCTTACTCGAAATTCATCTATGAAAGTCACGACGCTTGCTGATTAAGTGATTTATCAGTTAATGGTGGCCATATAATAGATCTGTAGATGGGTTTTCTTTCTTTCTTTATTATTTATATATTTGCTTCTTCATATAGACTTCATGGACTAACGTCCATGTTGACGTTAAACAAGGTGGCTTGTTTATCAATCAGTCGAAAATAGATCTTATCTGATCTGTACTGATTATAGAAGATCTTTAATCTGATAACGGACTCACCGTTTCCTTGTTCCCAATAGAGCCAGACAAGGCAGAATCGTATACTGTCGGAAAACAACAACAACAACAACAATCCGCGCAAAGGCAGAATAATATATAACATCATCATCATGTCCGAAAATGGAGACAGATATATTATTTATTTTGATCAATGGTACCACTATCAAACAAGATCTTAATCAATGTTTTACAATGTATAATGACCGGCCACTTGTCCCGCCGTGATCATGGGTTGTTTGCATGAGTCGTCGTTGACCAAGCGTTCTCGGCGAAGCCTTTCTTTTTACTCACTAGAATTCTTGTAGTTTTGTTCGGTCAAGTCGGCTAGGTGAAAAAATAAAAGCTTATTGACGCTGATTCAAGGATCTTTGACAAGTAATACATGACTAGTCCATCTTTAGCGCTTTCTCAGCTAGCCTGTCTTGGATCATTACCAAAACAGTAAGAAATTGTAAGACAAAGGAGGTTGGCGTATATCAATACTCTACAGGCAAAAGCTAGACAAAGGTTATGTAAATTTTTTTTAGAAAATGAGATGCAGAGCTTGTCCAATAGTCTTCATATGATACATGATAAGAACACATATATATGAGTCATGAGATCACTTCATTTGATTCATGGGGAGAATGCCTACTAACAGGATATACTATTCCATATGCTGTTTCGTTTTGGGTCCGTCATTACAAGGTCTAAGATATCTCCTTGCTTACTGCTAGTCTTCACGAACCCCCTCATCGACCAAACTATATCTGTCATGTTGTTTGGTACCATAAGCAGTTTTGTGTTTCCTTTTCCTTCTCGTATTTATCTATTCTGCTACTACTTTCGCCAATTACGATGCACATGTAGCGTTTTCACGTAGCTTTTGTATTTCGTTTAGTTTATGTATCGTTACGTGTTAGATAAAAAATGGTTTTCCTCAGAATTTCCCCTTCCCTTGCGTGAGACCTTTTATTCTTTTATAAACCTTTTATCCCTTGAGACTACTGTCTTCTTCCCTTTGTTAGTTATTATATCCTCGAAGACTTTGCTTTGCTGTAAGCATCAGGCATCTCGTCAACTAGCCGACCCGCTGAAATCAAGCCTGCCCATTTTGAGCGATCCAGTAAAAAGCCACCACCTCACACATACACAAAGACTTCATAGTTGCAGTTGCAACGCAATAACAAGAAGCTAAGGAAGAAGACGAATAAAAGCTAGATGTTTGGGTAGCAATCTTCCACTTTCTGTACTAATATCCCCCACCCCTCTATCTTAGTGAAGAAGCTGACCTTTTCCTCTCCTCTTTTTTATTTTATTTATTATCCTCTACTTACTTTTCTGATTACCCTTAAATGTCCATACTTGCTCAAGGTCAAGGTCTTAATCGCTTCGGAACTTCAGGCGCCCTTTCTTCTAGGACGTATATACTATTGCTAATGTGGCCAATACTACGTGCGTGCTGTAGACTATACTAGCAGTAGTATAACTAGTCATAGTAACAGCGGCATCTATCTATATTTAACCGTAAAGTCGTTTTCTCTAGCTCATGATAGTTTTTGCGTAAAGAACATTGATTTCTAGGCACGGCGAGAATATTACCCTCCAACTATCCATTTTATATTATAATAAAGATACTTTTGAAAGACTATATGTTCGTATTTTCATGCTTTTTGAGCCCGAGGGAAAACTCTTGCCAGACGGCATCAGAAACTAAAAATCTCCACCTCTTTTGTCTATGCTCCTAATTGCAAACGTTTGTGTCAATAACCAACGTGACCTCTTAGTGTAGGCGCTAGAGAGGAGCTCCACTTACATGTAATTCGGTAGTTTTCTGCTTTAGGTGCAACATATGCACTGGATATGTGAGAGTTAAAGCTAGTGTCTTTGAATATTGAAGTGCCTGATAATTATCTTGACGTCTGGTAAACGCGATCGCTATCTGCCTACGTCCTCATTGTCGAATTGCGCGTTTTCACAATGACAATCTCCCCTACTAAGCTGCCCCGACGGGACGGGATGAACTCGTAGCTTATGAAGCTGTGGCTGGCCAGTAAGCACTGCTTCTGACTACTGTATCTGTTTCTCTTCTTAGCTCGCTAACACTGCCTCATAGCGACGGGACCATGTGT
>LXKZ01000433.1:24957-72256 GCA_001856765.1 Endoconidiophora polonica
CAGCCACATCTATAGCCACACAACTGATAATCAAACCCTGCAACTACCTAGCATGGGAAACATGAACTCGACGGTCGAGTATTTTTTAGTCTAATGAGTATTCTCCACGAACTACCAGGGCCAGCTTCTAGATTATTCTAATGCTTAAAACCCTAAAAAATCCTAGCTTTTGGGTACTAGATATTAATAGACAGACATTAAATACGTTTAGCATAGATTAGCACCATTGTGAAGCACTCTATCATACAGACTATAAATTCTACTCCATACGTGCTTATCACCGCCAGTACTTCTCTATCTCATAATTTGTTTTACTCATTACTTCAATTAGATTTTAACTGCGCCGATTCTCTAGTCTACTATCGCTTAGTTGTGCCATCGCAAACACCCCGTTACAAGACCTATGATCATTGCCTATTTTTGACACCGAGACAACCTCCAACTAAATGGCCAACTCATTTACATGTATCCGATTGGTGGATTCCTGAGGTCGAAAAACAACTCCTATTTTCAGCTTTTCTTTTGTTGTATGGGCGCTCGGCCGACTGAGTGGCTGTTTAATGACAGCGTTTTTACGTATTCGAGCTGACTGATATAACACCAGTGTGGTCTCTCGATTATGTACTATGTAGTATATTGTTTTCCTTCATATCATCATACACACTGCGAAGGACGTGATTTTCTTGTTTTTGGCCCCCCAATATCTGCTCACATAAGTAAGCCTGATATTATAGTTAGCTTATGCAAAAAAAAATTGCACTAAAAGAGACAGTCTTTATTTATTTATTTATCTATGGACTTACTTGGGACGACCCCCCAAAATAAAAATTATAATTTTAGTAGGGCCATGAGTGAACAAAAGAAAAGATACATTCGAGCTACATATAGTTGGTTATACAAGTAAAATATCAAAAAAAAATAAATCAAGGTTGATAAAGGGATAAAAACAATAAAACCCACACAAAGCGCCTTTAATGATCCCCTCCTACCTTTACTCGCCATGGAGTAGCATCATATAATCGAGCGACCAGAAGCACGCGGCGCCTCTTTATCAGGCTACTACCCTATTATAGTCCAGAGTCGTGGCTTATGACGCGGGAATCAGGGCTAACATCTCGCGACTGCAGCTAGTCCGGCTGACTTAGTTTTCTGGGATATGGTACCGATTCTCTGAAAAGCTATGCTGTATTGTATGTACATCAAATCTGAAAGGGTAGATATCTAATATACCTGGAATCTATCTTTGTATGTACTAAGCTTGTAATAGTATTGAATAGTACCACTCCCCAGTCGATATACAGCTTACAACAACAACACATAGCTGGATACATACAATGTGAAATAGGTTTATCATCTGTAACACGCAAAAAAGTAACATTTATTATAAGAGAAACATATGGGGTTTTCAACATACAAGGCACAAACTCAAAAATACAAGATATAGAATATATTCAATTGAGCTAGATAAGCATCCATTTTCACTCCCTCCAACCACCCAACATGGAGCCTACGGCTCAGTCATTCATGAGTTCAGCCAGAACTTGAGCTAGCGTTGGTCTGTTCTGTATAGAAAGGGAGAGATCCATGGTATCCTGTTTGCTACCAAAGCTTGTGCGTACCACAGTCCCTGTAGTATTAGGACTTAGAGGCATGACAGCCGCTTTTTTTTTTTTTTCGGCAATCTTTAACTGGGCATATTCAACAGCTTCGCTGAAGTTTCGAGACCAGAAAGAGCTTAGAGCATCCAGGACTTGAATTGCCTGGGTCTCTACATCTTCTCGCTCTGCAGATATATTTGCGGAAACATTCCGACCCTTTGCGGAAACATTCCTACCCCTCTTCATAGTGTCGCTTGTGTACGTAGCAGAGCTTACAAAAAGGGCATTTCCACTGACCGTCACACATCTGCGTAAACCCTTCCATTCTGGAGCCCCCATCGTACATCTCTTAATGAGTGCTTGGATGGAGAGCGGAGTTAATCTAAACTCCCCAAACACTACGCCTCTATTTGCGCAGCTAGCGGCCCCCTGATCATGGCCAGTGAGCTGAGAAGTATGCATCATATCTGTAAGAGTCGGACCTTTAGCCATAGGCATAGTTACATCGGGCGGGATTTTGTGCAGTTTAGAACCAACCGTCTGAGATCCCATAGCTGCACTACCATTGCATTGTGCTGAAAATCGACTCTCTAGCGAAGATTCTTCTGATGTATGGACACGGGACGCCCGGCTGCGCAGCTCAGCAAAGATGTCGAGTCCTGAAAACGAGGCTGACTTGATACATGGCTGCTCTTCGAATATGCACCACAACATTTTGCCTACCATGAAAACCATACTAGCTTCACGTTCGCTGGGCGACAGGAGCGTCCAGTCTCCTATCGTGTCTAGCTCAGCGTAGTTTCCTCCCCCACCATGCAACTCGTCCAGCATTAAGCGAGCTATGGTCTTAGCATCTGCAAGCGCTAGATCTGCGGCAGGCATTGCCATGGAACTACTGGTAATAGGCGTAGTAGTGATACTAGAATCGACTGAAGCGATGGTGCGTAACTGGCGGATAAAGATTACTTCGGGTGGAAGCCAGGACACCCAAGTCCCCTTTTGCTCTAAATCTATTAACACAACGTTTCCTTCTGCGTTAAACACAATGTTGTCTGGCTTGATATCAGGGTAATAGCCCATGGGCGAATTGCAGATATGGGTCAGAGCCGCAACAATCTGTCTGGACCAACGCAGCTTATTATCCAGGCTAATCAAATGTCTAGGAACCTTGGCACTATTAGCTGCCCCATAGGCACTCGTCACATCTGTAACAGCGGTCGAGCAAATCTCGGCTTTCTGCGGCCTTGATGCCTGTTGAACCGCCGCTAGTCGAAGAGCTGACGTCAGGCTCCCGCCAGGCTGGAACTCGAGCAGGAAACCACGAACAGTAATGCCTCCAAAAGAGGAATTGTTGACAACAATATACGGCGGCCGAGGTATCACATTTGCATGTGGTTCGATAGATAGCAAGTTATCCAGCTCACGGTACAAGTCGTCCACTTCCTCCGACCGCACAGCAGACTTGCAGATAAAGCGTCTAGGCTGCGAAGCGCAGGTGGCTTTCTGGCTTGTAGAACGCACGGCAAATCCATTGGACTGGAAGCATAATACCTCATCTCGTATAGTCACTATGCTCGTGTTAAGTTGGATTGCATGCTCTAGTTGCAAGTCTGATAGTCTGATGAGGGCAGGTGTGGATGTAATACCAACACTTGACCAGTGGATTTCCCTGTCCGACAGTGACTTCCAACTGTATTCTAACATCTGATTATATTGGGTATCGATCTTGAACCGCCGAATATCCGTTGATATGTGCGAAACGGCGATTGCTGAGCCAATCGGTAGCCCGAGATAGGTCTTTGCAAAGTCATCCTGAGATGCCATCCACAGCTCCAGTGCATTAAGGATATGCTGGGCAAAGTCTGAAGGTCTTGCAGGACTCGACGGAGACTTCACAACGGCGACAAAGTCGCCTTGGATCATGCGAATGCTGCGTTCGAGGCTTTTGGCAATAGCATCCCCATCAATGGTCACTGTGATGTAGCGTGGCGGCTGACCAAGTGCAAAGCGTGGAACCGCTGTGAGACACGTATATGGTATATGCTCACAGAACAGCTTCCAGTTAGGACTCCGTGGAGCTATGCTGTCGACACGGTTTCGCGGGTTCAAAGCAGACTCAGCCCAAGGAACTAATTCTGAGGGCAGTTCGAGGCCAAGCTCTCGATGGAAACAAACGAGCGGTGAAGCCACGACCTTGTGGTTACGACGAGTGACCTCCATTGTGCAGGATAAGGGAGTTTCTAGGTGACAAGTACATGAAAAGAGAGATGAAAGATTACTTGGTCGTCCTCAATCACACGACACTTCAATTGTGCCCATTACGCCTTTTTATACTCAAGTGCATACACTTTACCTACTTATGGATTTTACCGGTCTCAACAACTCTTCATTATTTCTTCTTCGATGAGCACCATTTTCATTGTGCACAGAATGGAAGCCTGTAGTGGCTCCTGGAATGAGGACTCTCGGGCGGACCAAAGACTAAGCTGCACTTCATAGCAGATATGAGTTTAGTCCAGGCTTTGTTTCAAAATTCACATTTATGAGGACCTTTAGTTGCGTGATGAACAAGTCGATATGTCCTAGGAACTGCTATAGTTCGGTACTTTGCCGTTTGGCAACTCCTACATAAGAATCGGAAAGGAGAAAGGAAAAAAGAAGACAGGAAGTGGGCGGTGTCTCAGAGCTCAGAGTGAGACTCTGCTGATAAGGTGTATACAGTGCTTGCCTCTGGTTGGCTGTGTAAACCTCATCGACGCTGATGCAGGTTAAATAATATACTTTAAGTTTAATTCGCGGGCTGGTACGTGCAATTTATTGGGTTTTGCAGCCTGGTGTTATATTTCACAGTAGATCCTCCTATATAGCCTGATCTATGCGGCTTCACAGACACCCGGGCTGAACACACATGCATCAAGGTATCGTAGTCGGTCAACAAGATAGGTATACAGATGTGGCAAAAAGGACGGGAATGTAGACTGTTCCTTCAGATGTTTCTGTCCTCTGTATAGTTTTTGTGATGGACCATATCGTAGTCCTTGGCTTTGATTGAGCTACTTGGAGGGCCAGAACACGAATGTATTTTATACTGCATCCACGGCAATGCCGCTATACCAATTGTGATGTGCAACGAGATACAGACAAAGTACTGTATGATAACAAGCACACAACACGCCCTGAATTACTATAGTCCACGCCCCCTCTTCTTCTCAATTCTCACTGTCTCTCACCCAAACTAGCCTAGGCTTAAACTAGATATTAGCTTTGGAGTTGCCAAAACCAGCCACAACGGCAGAAAGCAATTGATGGGCAATTGCGGTGTGGGGGGGAAGTCGTAGCCCTTCGTAGCCCTCACGAGCCGGGTCATCGAGTCCGGAAGTACCAATCTTGAGTGCCTGTCGAACTTCCTCAAATGGATACCATTTAGCGTCCTCAAGCTCGGCGTCGTGGCCTAAGAAGATATCCTCACCGCCAGGTAGCGCCTGAGCTACCGCACCAATCATCAGACTAGCTGGATATGGCCATGGCTGCGTCGAGTGCAGGACCACACGACCTACTCGCACTCCACTCTCTTCCCAGACCTCGCGGGCCACTGCGTCTTCGACAGACTCGCCCTCTTCTACAAAGCCTGCGAGGGTACTGTACCAGCGCTGCGGATACCGCGCTTGACGGCCTAGCAGCACACGCTCTCCGTCAGCCGATATCACTGCTGCTATCATCACAGGGTCATAGCGAGGAAAGCAGAGGTTTGATACTCCCACTCGAGTATGGCATGGGCCCCGAATAGTACCATCTGTAATTGCTGTAGCAGGCTGCCCCTTGATATCGGTAGGTGGACAGACACGCTTGTAGCCGGCCTGTACGGAAATTGTTGGGTTTCCACAGCCGGCACAAAACTGATTGCGGGCGTTCCAGTCCAGTAACGAGCGAGACTGGGCGTAAATAGCAGCTATAAGAAGTGGAAATATAGCATGGTTAGCATGTTATGATGGGGTAACGTCAGCGTTCCTCTGCTAAAGCTACTTTTAGTGCTAGCGCCCGTGTTCCCAATTAGATTCTAGGGATCTCCAAAGTCTATCAAGCATCTAATATTCAGCTTGTCTAAACAACCATGCTACAATGCACACGCCCCATTCTCCTCTTTCCAATCTGTAAGCAAGAGTATACCCCATAACAAATAGTAAGTAATTTGAGGTTACATCTTAAAGTCGGATAGAGTTGATCATTACTGTTGCATACTACTAGCATCAATATAGAGCTAACAGGCACACCCGCAGTATACAGAACTCGTTTAAGAAGTGTGAACGAGTCGAAATTGGAACGCGGGGTCGCATTTACCGCATGTAGTAGTGGGTGAGAGCATAGATGATTGAATAAAAGACACAGATAACCACTTCTGTTCGCCCAGCCACAGCACCTTACTTTAGAGAGGAATGATAATTAGGATAGACTTACCGTCTGTAGCCTTCAAGGCCATAGAGCGAGGATTCCTCATAAACTCGCCACCGCTGGAAGCCACAGCCTGCTCTGCAACAGACCGGGCAACCTCCTGGTATGAGCCACGGGGTGTCACATCGACAGCAAACCATGGCTGTCCACGGTACTGTTTGTACTCAAAAGCCGCCGTGCTGTCCTCTTCTACGCCCAGGAAAAGCACTAATGGCTTATCCTGTGCCGAGTCGTATGCGCTAATCAGAGCATCTTCAGGAAGCGTAAATGGGTCGTTTCCCGTAAGCGTGGCCACGTCACTATGGCCAAACAGAGCAAGCTTGGTAAAGTCATTGTTGACAATGGGTACCAGATCCTTGAGCAGCACGAATCGAGTCTCTGGATGTCTATAGGCGGCGCTTAAGAAGGTGTAGTCATTGCGCAGAAAAGAAACGCGGTTAACCTTGGTGCCGGAAAAGTAGTTGATCAGCCCGCGGCCAAAGTGCTTAGAGAGCATGGAGTCATAGGCCGGAGGCTCAGGAAGAGCAGGAGATAGCACTGAGCTCATGATGGATGCGAAAGGGGCGAAATTGGAAAATGCTGAGGTAGACGCTTTAGCAATAAGGCGTTTGGTTGTCTTTAGTTGCGCAAAAGCGGGCCTATTATTAATTGTTGCTAGGTGAAGTTGGGTTAAGGTCAGATTGTAGTATTAGGGTTTATCTGATCATGGACGAGGATCGCAGAGTGCACACTTACTTGACGTAAGTTGAAATTTACTTTCTAAATGATCTCAGAGGAAGAACAGCACACTCCTTCATATACCAATAAGTAGGTTGAGGGGAATATTTATTGTGACGATGATAGAGGATCTACGGAATTTAGCTTCAACCTCGCCCTTCAACCCTAAAGTATATTAGTAATGCAACAAGTGGGCTAATAGATTAGCCTAAAGCGGACCTTCCTACAGACAACCACTGTCAGATCACACCCTAACAATTGCAAACTTATAGTCTTTTACAAGCTTTAGTGTAAGCCAAATATAAAATCACATTATTAAGACGAATCATGAACAAGCAAGCCATGCGCACGGCTAGTCTACGCATCCCATATCGGGACCACTTTCCATCACCTGCCACTATTCCGCCGTCAGCAACCTCCATTCCCACGGCTATCGATGCGCTGCTCGAGTTCTTCACGGCGCGAACGCCTCACGGTCTTCCCCAGTCAACCATCGTGCTTTCCGGTGCCGGGCTCTCGGTAGCCTCTGGGCTCGCCGATTACCGGGGCGAAAATGGCACATATCGTGTTAATAAGTCGTACCGGCCCATCTACTTCAACGAGTTTGTCGCTAGCCATGCGGCGCGGAAACGCTATTGGGCGCGCAGTTTCCTAGGTTGGACGAGCTTACACCAGGCGCAGCCAAACCCTGGACATTTTGCCGTGCGCGATCTTGGGCGCATGGGGATCGTGAGCTCAGTGGTTACGCAGAACGTCGACTCATTTCATCCACTGGCGCACCCGCAGCTACAGACTACGGAACTGCATGGCTACCTACGTGCTGTCAAGTGCATTACATGTAAGTCGGAGTTCCCGCGCGATGTGCTACAGGATGAGTTGGCGCGGCTGAATCCCGTCTGGGCGGAATTTTTGCGCAAGGCGATTTCAGATGGGGATCTCTTGATCAAGGATATCTTGAAGGAGTCGGGTAAGATAAATTCGCGTGGCATCAAGTCTAATCCGGACGGCGATGTCGAAGTTCCCGGAGCACCTTATCAAACGTTCCGGTACCCGCCATGTCCACGATGCTTAGCAACCCCAATGGTAGATGAAACGACGGGGCACAAATATGTCGTGGAAGTGGACGCCGATGGTGCTTGGATGCCGACCAGCACCGGTGGTATGTTGAAGCCAGCTGTGGTGCAATTTGGCGAGAACATTATGGACCACGTCAAAGACCAGGCGCAAGCAAGCATCGACAAAGCTGGTAAGCTTCTAGTTCTCGGCACTTCATTAGCAACTTACTCGGCTTGGCGCTTGGCTAAGAGCGCTAAAGAACGAGGAATGCCCATTGCTATCATCAATATTGGTGGTGTCAGAGGAGAAGATATCTTCCATACTGATATTGCCGTTGGCCAGACTGGCACTCATGGTGTCCGAGTTGAGCTTCCAACCCATATCTTGTTGCCACAACTAGTCGAACGGCTATGGGAAGAAACATCACATTCTAACAAGGATACAGTAGATGAGGAGCCACAAGCAGCTAGAGGCAAAGGATCTTTTTGGTCTATTTAAGGAAATGTTGTCGCAACAAGTTGAACGTTGTACAACATATAATACGGAAATGTTGATAAGAACAGCTAAAATATTTTAGAGGAAGCTAGAGAACCCTGTTTTGCCCTTAGGAGGCACCGGCTTTGACCCAGACTCAGGCGACTTTGCTGATAGTTTCTGCTCTTGCTGTGAAGTTTCCACAGACTTGTCATTCTTTGCCAGTTGATTTACCACTACAGTCAAACGTTAGCAGATGGCTTCATCCAAAATTAGTCCGTAACATACTGTCTTCCCACTCCTTTTCTCTTTCTTCATCGCCGGCCCCTAGAGCACGTTCAACATCAAACTTCTCCCCAGCCTGGATACGACCAATGACCTCTTTTAGCAGCCCTATGCGCGTATCGGCACGACGATTGAATGTTATAAAATCATTGCGAATTCCTAGCAGGTTGATAGACATAGAGCCGATCATGACGAACATGACCACGAAGAACGTCGCAGGGTTAGCTGCCAAACTCGCGAGCACGGAGACTTGGTCCGGCCTTCTAGCAGCCCGGGACCGCCGATTGCGGAGAGACTTGGGTAATAACGACATCCAGAATGACGGCTGGGCGATAGTCGGCAAACTGCTGGTGCTAAGAGCCTTGCATTGTTGCAGGGAAGCCGGCACTGGCGAAAATTGGGTGACGTGGCAAGAGATACGAAAGCTGATCGACGGCATCAGACCCCAGGCTATCGCGGACCCAGTCCGGAACGATGATCTAAGTGGAAGGGCGGGCATTTTCGATTTACAAAAGGCGGGAATACCAAGCATTGTAATGCAGCCTTGCTATTATGTTTAATATATCCGATGACATTCATTGTCACATTTTTAGTTCCACTCTACAAGCCAGAAGAACTAAGGTTGCCTGTGACAACAGCCGGTGTTTACCCGTATGTACACTGACAACAATCCCTGCACAGAACTTGCTTTTCTAGGAGTACATCCATCCCACCTTTTGGCGACTTCATCACCGCGTTTTTGGGGGGGGGGGGACAGGTTAAAAAATCATCAGCTATAGAAGCAGTTGCGATCCTAAAACTCATTAGGGTTTACAAACTTCTTGAAAGGCTAAGTATGTGGCCTCATTTCCACTGCTTCAAATACTTTCACGATACAATCTTCTTCGTACTAGAAGTTTCACTTGGTGTACTTGTTTCACTTTTCCCTTAGATTGTTCTTCTTCCATGATATCCAGCAGTAGCTCCTGCAACAAGCTAAGCCGTTCTTTGCCTTAGTAATCACTAGCTTCTCCATCATCTCCCATCGACTACCATCGTCATGGCCCCCGCATCATCATCAGCCTCCAAGGCTGCCCAAATGGATTCAGTCATTGCCGATCTCACCTCAGTATCAAAGTGCTCCGCTGCTACACTCCGCCTACTCAGCGATCTCCTCCAATCTGACGAAGCCCCCACGGCAAAGCAACCTCCATCTAACCGCGTCTCTCGAGCCGAGAAAGCCTCGACGACCCGGCCTAAGTCCGTAGCCAACGGCGCTGCTACCAATGCTTATGGTCTTTCCCAGTCTGAGCGCGAACGCTTTGCTACCCAGGTCACGAATGTAACCCTGAACGCTCTGAAGACCGCCACTCCCCTACCATCACCAACAGTTTCTTCTACTACCGGTACGGCCCCGCCAAACGGCGATGTTGCGCCAAAAGACGACGATACTACACAACCACCACGGCCAACATCGGCTCAGGCGCCGCTCTCGCCTAAGCGACCGCGCGCTCTCAATCGGGTTGCCACAACCATTGGCACCGTTTTGAACTCGAAGCCCAATACCGCTAAAAGCTCTGCTATACCCCCATCGGCTTCTGGTTGCATGAGTCTTATAGAGTGTGCGCGTATTGCGTTGGCTGTTCTATTAGCTGCGCGGCCAGCAGGCGATGCCGGAGTTGAGACAGCTGCGCTGACATTTGTAGGGCGGCTGCTGCCTCTGGGACTATATGACGAGGCCTTGGTAGACCTGCGCGCGTTTCGCAGACGACTTGACCATGTCCTTGCTAAAGCGACAAAGACGACCATAAAACCGCTAGCGAAAGATGCAACTGTCGCTGATATCTTGACCTTTACTGGTGGCGAAATTCCAGCAGCCCTACAGCCACTAGTTGTCATGGCGCAAATGCATGCCCTGCGAATCTTGACAAACTCCAAGAACGCAAAGATAATTGAGGCTGCTGTGCCGGCACTAAGATTTAGGGAGCCGGTATCACCAACACAGGCGGCAGCAAAGCTAGTCGCTACAAATGCTGCTAAATATATTCGACAACTTGAAGCCACTACGAAAACGATCTTAGCCTTGGCGCCGAGCTGGGCACTCAAAGATGATGCCGAAGCTACTGACCATTCGAAGCATCCGCACCCCTTGAAAGCGTTCGAGTTACACTGCATTGGCCTTTTATCTGCTAATCTCGTGATACAATATTCTGGACAGGCGACATCAGAGTACTACACCAAGGTCATCGTTCCCATAAGCAAAGCCTTTGCGGCCCTGAAGCGCCGAGGTGAGATCGAGACAGGCGCATATACAGTGGCTTCCAAATATTACAAGCAAATACGATTTGAGCTTGAGCCTAAGCTTGGCAAATGGCCAGGGCCTGATGATGCGGCCATAATGTCAATCCATCTCACACTCGGGTCTTTGGCGGCAACGGCTGGCTATGTCACTGAGTCGATCAAATGGATTCAGAGCGTGTTCAGCACTATGAAACCCGACCCAGAGTCCGTCAAATACAAGTCATTATCAGCGCAGCTTCTTACCGTCATGCTCAAAGAACCCAAAGTCGACTCTAAAGCTCTTGAGCTGTCACAAACAACAAAAGCTGGAGTTGTCGGCACCGTCAAGGGCGAAATAGGCGAGCTGGAGCAACTAACCCTAGATCTCAACATGCTAAGACGGCGTGCGATCAGATATATAACAACCATGCGTAATTCAGCAAATCCGGCCTTGATAGAAAACCTCGAAGCGCTGTGCGTTCAATTCCCATGCTATGCCATACGATGGCTTGGACGGCCGCCGTCTGAAGAAACATCGCAAAAGGACGCTATACGCTTCGAGCAACGGCGACAACAACTTCTTAGTCATGTGGACTCCATTGTTGATGGTTGTATATTAATTCTAAAGAAGCGTCTTGATGCCGAAAATATGGACTGGCAAACTCTTCATTCAACCCTACAGTACTGCCTTGATTTTCTCCATCGCATTGGTGACTATCCCTCAGCGACAAACCAAGAGGATGGCCTCGCTTCCAACCAATATGTAAAGATCTCGGGATTATACTTCATGTATTCGTCGAAGACCCGTGGTGTCAAAGATAAGACCGAGCAAAGCTATGGTCTGAAGGCATTGCGTAGATGCATTGAGGTCATGAACAACCGTCCTGTAAATGAGAAGGAGAAGGCCAAATATACCGCCAAACTTGAGAAGCTGGCAGAGACGTACAAGTACTTTGGGTACGGGTCGGAGGCACGTAATATCCTAGCTAAGCTGTGTGTAGATCTCTCTGCCGCCGGTACACTGTCTGATATAGCAGCGCTTATGGAAGTTAAGTCTGTCTCTGTAGCCTGGAATAAGCACGGAGACGCTCGCATATTGTCACGGGTGTTAACGATGCTTGCGCGGTTAGGCTCCAGCGACGATTCTTGGATGCAAAAGCTTTCTGCGTTAGAAAAGGCAGCTCTACTTGAGCACCGACTTCACATTGTTTCAGAGACAACCCAGGACTCGCCAGCAACTACGCGCGAACATATTGACAAGCTGCTTGCCATCTACGAAGAGTCGCAGTGTTATTTTCGACACCTGCGAGCACTTGTGTTTCTTTGTGAGCAACAGTTTGCTCATGGCGAGGACTGTAGCGAGGTCTCTATGGCTATCGTCCAGTCCAAAGATCGGCTCATGGACCAAGGCTACGGCCGTGATGAGAATCTTCAGCCCTACTTTGAGGAGACGTGGGCGTACTTCAAGTCGATCGAGATGCTGCTCAGCCCCAACGACAAAGCCAGCAGTTTTGCCGAGGCCGTGCATGGCTGGCGAACAGCCGTCTCGTCGGCCATGTTACAAGGTGGCTCGCTTGAGGATGTGATGGCTAACCCGGACGGTCTTCTTCGTCATCTTGGCGCTATTCGTGAATACGGCGCAATGAAGGGCGAAACGCAAATTCTGTCTGATGTGCTGGAGCTCTCGCGCGACATTTGCATTGCCATGGCGTCAAGTCCTGGAAACGTCCTGCTTTATGAAAGCATGCTCGGTACGCACTTTCTAGATATCGGTGACCATTCCAAGGCAGCCTCCATCTTTTCCCGAAAACAGAGTCAGTTATTGGTAGATGATGTTGAGGAAGGACCCAAGGATGGTCATGTAGCCTATTGCTTGGCATCTGCCAACTACGATATCCAGCGTGGCGATTTAGAACAAGCGTACGTTACTATTTGAAATATCTAAGTTACTCTGCAACATGATGATGCCTTCGACTAACACAATGAACAGACAACGGAATCTTGACGAAGCAAGACGTTTCTTCGAAGCAAACAAGTCTTCTATTTCTACTACGACACGCGTCAAGTTCACCTCCGAAGCCAGCCATCTATACTCCGTGCTTGCATTACATCGCGGCGACTCAGCGCAAGCTCTCGAATATGCTCGAACTTCAGTACGAATTATCTACCAGCTCTGGTCTCGATTCGAAAAGTTCAAGTCAGAAGACGGCGCATCTTCGCCCGCAACAGAAGCGACAGCCGCAGAAGAACTCACCTCGCGCATCCAAGGCCACGGCGCCGAGTTCTGGGGCCTAACTCCTCCTATGATGCGCTATCTTCAGCGAGCATCAGCTGTGTACATGTACCTCGGCTCATTTGCAGACACTCAATACTACGCTGAACAAGCCTACCGTGTTGCCAGTAGCACTGGTTCATCTCGATATCAGGCGCAAGCAGCATGCTGGGCCGCGTCAGTGTTGGTCAAGGGCGATAATGCGGCGGGTGCCGAGAAATATATCACAGTTGTTAAGGATTTTCTCATGTCATCTGAGCCCTGTGTCAACTCAGTGTCGCTAGCTTGCCAGTTGGCTAGCATCTTCCGTAACATGGAGAATGCCGAAGACGAAGTCGCCATGTTGGAACTGGCCAACGCGCATATGAGCTCCGTCGGTACTTTTACCGAGGTTGATGTGGCTGAGGATGGTTTGGCTGGTAAGCTGCAGACGCTTGAGCTTAGGGGAGCTAAGAAGCATGAGGGACAGACGGTAGCAGCAGCGACTACTGTAACTCGAACCAAATCAACGAGGGCTACAGCCTCGACACGGACTACCCGAGCCAAGACTGTTTCTTCGTCTAAAGCCAAAGCCGCACTAACTGTTACGAAGAAGGCTGTCGGCACTACTGATCGTAGTCGGTCACAAGCAGATACTGCTCCACCTAAAAATGCTGCTGTCACCGCTGAAGTCGCCAAACCTGCCTCTCCCACGTCTCCTGTTGCTGCCCACATGCTCAAGACGAAGACATCGCTAATCCTATCGCAGGGCTTGGCTCTAATAAGCCAAAAAGACTATGTTGCCGCCTACGAGATCCTACAGGAGGCCGGCGAGGTCATGCTGGAGACCCCATCATCGATGGAACGCGATGTGGCCTGTGCTATGTGCCTAGTTGGTCGCGCGCTAGAGAAAATGGTCCGCGATCCTGTGTTCTCTGTTGTCCAGGATTCGACATTGTCCTTCCCAGCTGTATGCAACGCCAAAGCAGCTGCCTTGGTTGATGAAGATGGCGATATCGATATGGATCTGGACGAAAGGCCAAAGGCCAAGCCCTCTACCCGGGTACGGAAAAAGAATGTTTCTGCGGCAACAGCTGGTCCAACATTCGTAGAGGACTTGCGAGAGGCCCAGGAACTACTTGTCAAGGCAAACGCCGTAGCTTCTGTTTGTGGCGATTCTGGGCTTGTGTACCGTGTTTCATCTCTGCTGCAAACGACGCTGATTTTTCTCTCGGCGACCACTGTAGATAGCAGTGTGGTGGCGTTCCCGGCCTATGCTTCGTCGACAGTAGAATATGCGCGCAATGTAGTCTGGATGCGGGAGCGCGAGGCTTCTATATGCTCATTCGAGTTGCTGACCGAGTGGCCACCCGTACTAGAAGACGTTACAGTGTCCAACCGACAAAGCACTGTTGAAGGCTATGGCGATATTGCGCGGTTCCAAAAAGAATATGTCGACATCTTGCCAGCCGACTGGAGCGCCATTTCCTTAGCCCTTAGCGACAACAAGAATGATCTATGCATTACTAAGATGCAGGCCGGGCACACGCCATTCATGCTTCGCCTGCCTCTGGAGCGGGCAACATCACGCGAACTAGATGTCGATGTCTTCAACTTCTCGCAGGGCCACGCCGAGCTACTGGATATCATCGCGCAGTGTAATGAGTCGTGCCACAGCGCCAAGGACCTAAAGGACCGGGAAGCCCGTGCCGAGTGGCGTAGCCATCGCGAGGTTATCGACGAGCGTCTCGAGTCGTTGCTCGCCAACATCGAGCATCTGTGGCTTGGTGGCTTCCGCGGCATTTTCTCGCAACACCGCCGGCGCACAGATTTGCTAGCCAAGTTCCAGCAAAGCTTCCACGACACGCTAGACAAGCACTTGCCGTCGCGTCGGCGTGTTCGTGGCCGCAAGGCGCCGCCCAAGATCACTCTCGATCCACGCATATTAGATCTGTTTGTGGGTCTCGGTGACCCGTCTAGCTATGCAGAATCAGAGTCACAGCAGTACGATATCGACGAGGCTCTCACCGATCTATTGTACTTTGTGGTTGATATTCTGCAGTTTCACGGCGAGCGCAATGCGTACGATGAGATTGACTTTGATGCCATGATCATCGACACTATGGACTCGCTTGTAGCATATCATCATGCTGCCCATACAAAGAGGCGTCTAGATATTGCCAAGAACGCGCACACCATCTTAGTTGTCGACAAGGACTTGATCCCGTTTCCCTGGGAGTCGCTTCCATGCATGGAGAATCAGGCCGTCTCCCGTGTGCCCAGTCTCGACTATCTCCGCCGCGCCATTCTCGACCAGCGCACTGCCGCCCAGCTACGCAGTCCCTCTACCCCAGCCGACTCTGACGATACCGCACTGCGTCCTGCTGGCCATGTTGTCGCGCGTTCCAGCGGCACATACATGCTCAACCCCGGCGGTGACCTAGCCAACACGCAGGCGCGCTTCGAGTCAGCCATGAAGTCACTGCCATCCACCTGGCAGAGCATCGTGACGACCACACCAACTGAGTCAGCTTTTGAGACGGCACTATCCGGCTCCGACGTCCTAGTCTACATGGGTCACGGCTCGGGTGCGCAGTACATCCGCAGTAAAACTGTGCGCAAGATGGCCAAGCTGCGCGCCACCGCGCTGCTGATTGGTTGTTCTTCGGCGCGCCTCACGCCCGCCGGCGCCTTTGAACACCACGGCACGCCCCGCAACTACCTGCTGGCCGGCTGTCCGGCTGTGGTCGGTATGCTGTGGGATGTGACGGACCGCGAGATTGACCGCTATGCGGCTGCGCTGATGGAGAGCTGGGGCTTATTGCCCGACGGCACGTTTGATGATGACTTTTTCCATGATTCTCATGCAAAGCCACCGCGTCGCAAGTACAGAGATAGGGCCTTTGTCAAAGGCGAGATGTCGCTTGTCGAGGCTGTTGTAGCAGCACGCAGTGCATGCACATTTAGATACTTGACCGCAGCTTCGGTTGTTGTGTACGGAATTCCAGTGTATATAGAGGAAGCAAGTGAATAATGAGGGTACGTTTCTTTTTCGGCTGTTACTATATCCAATGTTAGGTCTCTGGGTTTTTTTTTCTATGGTTTTAGTTTTTATGAATGGCAGTCTTTCTCAGGTATTCCTATACACGACTTGAAGTTTTATTATAGCTCTATTGTTATGCATAAATATGATTCGACTTGGACATGGTCATGTTTTAAGTGAACGTATATAAGGGTCTAAAATAATAAGGGTTTATTGGCAACAAACTGTAAAAGTAGAGAGTAGCTTTGATTCACTTGTTCTGTGGATGCGTAAAGTAACAAATAAATGGCTCAATTCGATTGATATGTATATTAACTAGTGATAGTAAATATTCTGATAGAATCTATGTTTTCAAGTACATATCAAGATGTCTAGAGTGTCCTTTTCTAATAGCAGTGGGTAGATAAATCATATAGGGTTCATTGCCAATTAACACAAAGTCTGCATTTATTTATTGATATTAAAGTATGAAATCTCTTATATAGTTTACTTTACTATTAGGTTGTATCAATGCTACACTTATGCATGCAATCACTATATTTTTCTGTACACAGAGACATTAATTAGTAGGCTGTCATGAAGTCTATAATTCATTCTGATAGCACCATATTACTCAATATGAACATACTAGAATGGGGCACATGTTGGAGTTACGCTTGGAAATGCTTCAAGGTTTCATAGACGTGGTACCTCGGTGAAATTTATATATAAGTTTGAGGATAGAAGGGAACGGGAGCCGTATATCTCACTTCTGGCTCTTAGTGTGATGTGTTAAAAAGTTGGCTTAGTCAGCTAAAACTTGATTGTTATGCAGTAGACGTTGGCTTGGAGATGTTTCGGGAACAAACAGCGACAACAAGTGCCGAAGTATCAGATCCCTTAATGAAATAATCGCCAGGTACAGGATAACCTCGGGCATTCTAGGTATCAGTGCTATGATCTTTTCGAGGTTTCTTTCAATGAAATATTTTATTGTTTGCGCACAGAGCCGCGTTTATAAAGTTGAGATATTAGTAACCTAATTTATGAGTTTGTCAAGGGGAGGGGAGGGGTCTCTTCTATGTTCGGTACATAGAATGCCTTAGAGGTGGGCTTTTACCTCTGATTTGTTCGCTTGGCTGGACTTTCTGTGCACTTGATGTGATGTGCTTTACTGTGTAGTTCATGGGCGCACGCGTGTTACTCTAAGCCGCCGTGATGATTGGTACATGTAGCACGTTGTGGTAAAGTTTAAACCTTTGACGCTACGACATCGGAATTTTGGTTTCATATTTCTGCCTTGGTTATCTACTACGTAGTCGCCTGTAGAAATGGAGGCTAGCTTCATACGAGAAAGAGAAATCAATCAACAGCAGGAAAATGAGAGCGACCGATATTTTGCCAAAAGCAGCTTCGTTGTCATTCCTGCCTCTTGATCCTCGGTTCTACTCTGCCGAGTCTCCTTTATTCCTAATCCTTTCTAGTGCTTGGAAGATCTACTAGATATAAAAGTGCCTGCAAGGAGCAGATGATTGAACAACAATCATTGGATGGTCTCTCAACTGTAGCCTTCCGTTCTATGGAATCCCAGCAGAAGCACCGTGGAAGCATAGCTTGATACTACGATAGCAGCACGAAGGACTTTGGTCTGCGACGCCGCGTTTCTTTTGTTGCAGCTCTCTCTCGCCCTACAGCGAAGAAAGCGATAGAGAGAACGGCCATGATCTACTAGAGTGTGTCAAACAAAGTGCGCAGTTGTTGTTGTTGTTCTATTTATTCTCTACCGAGCTATCTACGGCTGGCGTTTCGAGTCCAGTATCGGCGCAGTCCAGGCCAAAGCTAAAGATAGCCTTCGTAGTACAACGCTTAATCAGCAGCTGGAGTAGCTTTCCCACATGGGCAGCTGAAGCCTCGCATAAAATCATTTGTATCTGGCAGAAACAACGGTGTCTTTATTATTGCGTGCTATATGAGCGTCGGGCAAGATGAGAAGAGTCAAAAGACCTAGCAATACTTACAGATTGGCTTAGGGTAATTTTCTCACCTTCGCTCCCTATATGGAACTATTCCGTAGATCCGTAGTCCCAGTTAGCTATCTACTATTACTGGTTGGCTTGATCGCTATTCTCCAACCCTAGATCTTCTCCACTAATCTGCCGACAAGGTTATATTTTCCTTCCATTTTGCTGTCGCCCTGTACTATATTTATGTTTTCAGCAAGTGCTTCTTTGCGTTTCATTTTTCAATTTCTTCAAAGCTTCTTCTATGTTCCAACATCGATTCAAGAGTTTTCTCATAGTTTGCAGAAGCTTCATTGAGAAAGACTACACTTGGTCCCTTTTATGACTATCTGATCTGCTAGGCGTCTATATCATCTCCAACTACCTTTTTTTGTTTCTAGTTGCTCGTTGGCTTGAGCTTCTTCTGAATTGCTGCTTTCTTACTAGCTTTGCCAAGAGTACTAGTACTGGCTTACCAATGGTCCCCGGTACCAACTGGAATCAAAGGATAACCCCGTCAACCACCATCTAGTGTCGATGTAGATAAGCGGTCCGAGGCCTAGAACTTTTAGTTACCGCTACGCCAACTTCAAACTTTAATATCTGTTTGGCGAACTTCTTTCTCATTGTCTATTCTGCCTTCTCTGACTTGTTTTCCCCTGCCTCTAGTCGCCAAAAAGCTACCATCACTACAGAAATGATAATGAGATGAAGACTCTGCTGACAAACAAGGTCACATTGCTTCTACCGTCGCTTTGCAACTTTTACCGCAACTTTCACTTTCTCCATCCCAGTTTACTCTCCAATTCATCCTCTGATTATCTTATCTGGTGCCCGCGCCAACGCTCTGCCTACTTGACATCATAAAGTTATTTTTTTGCCGTTTTCACTACTGGGACCCTTCGATTAAGGGCTTCTTGCGACATTAGTTCTTCATTCATGCCTCTAGCTCTGTAAGCAACGCCCATCTCGTGATACTTCACTCTTGTGTCTACGATTCTATCTTTCCATTGTCGTCTGGCTGGTCCCCTCGACGGGCAAGGACAGGATATCTCTCCAGCATTCTTGAGGCCAACACAAGGCTACACAATAACAACATAGCGTACCTTTCGACGATTAGTATCGTTAGTTTACGATGTCCCTGCCGTTATCCCATGCAGACATATCTGCCGACTTCGACATAACCTCTGAAGCCGCAGCTAGTCTCGTACTTGATCAGGACGCGACCCCATCTTTGCATCGCAATCAAGGCGCACCATCAAATGATTATAGCTCTACCCTAAAAATCGGACACGCCGCTTTTACCGACCTACCGGACATCAACTTTGGCTCTTTTGAGACCTCCGACAGCCAGTTGAAAACCCCCACCGACTACCAAACATATTCCAGAGGCGCAAGCGAGAACTCGACGAGAAACCAGCCATCTATCCTCCTACCAGAAGCCAGTACCATCGCTACCCTAGAACGTTCATCGCCTGCTGTGAGCTCGCTCGAAGATGCCATCGCGGATGAGTTTGGCTTGCCAATATCTACCTCATCTTCTAAACCTAAAAAGAAACTCCCATCAAAACTGAGCAAAGATGATAAAGACGGCACACCAGCATGGAGTGAACTGAAGACCAAGGCTGGCAAAGAACGCAAACGCCTCCCTCTGGCTTGTATCGCATGTCGGCGCAAGAAGATCCGCTGCTCCGGCGAGAAGCCAGCCTGCAAGCATTGCCTTCGGTCACGAATCCCATGCGTGTACAAAGTGACCACCCGAAAAGCAGCCCCACGAACCGATTACATGGCTATGCTGGACAAACGCCTTAGGCGGATGGAAGAGCGTATCATCAAAGCTGTTCCCAAGTCTGACGGGCCTGCCCAAAGCATCACACGTGCTGCTGTTAAACCATCTATTCCTGGTTCCTCTAACTCATCAGCTAAAGGTGTATCATTGGATACACAAACTTCGCGGAAACGTGCTGCCGACGTAGCTTTCGGCCATGATTTAGACTCATGGGCGCGAGCACCATTCAAGGCCCAGCTAGATTCCTCGGTGCCACGTCCACCGTCACTGATGACCCACGAATTAGAAGACGACAAATTGTTCCTTGAAGGCCGAGAAGCATTACCAACCAAAGATATACAAGAACACTTGGCTGAGGTTTTCTTTGACAACATTCAAGGCCAGGCATACCATCTGCTCCACAAGCCTAGCTATATGCGCAAACTAAGGTTGGTCATATTGTTCAACAATAGCTTTTTATATCTCCCGAGACATTGCCAATCATACTGTAGCTATTACTAACTAACACTGGTAACATCGCAGGGCTGGCGCTCTTCCACCTGTGCTTGTTTTGTCAGTTTGTGCTCTCTCTGCGCGTTTTTCCACCCATCCTCATATAAACACGTCACCAAACTTTTTGCGTGGCGAAAAGTGGGCATCGGTGGCACGCAGAATCGTGACAACTCGCTACGAGTGGCCTAACATCACTATCTTAATCTGCCTCCTCATACTCGGTTTGCACGAATTCGGAACATGCCATGGCGGACGCAGCTGGGCATTAGGTGGCCAGGCGATGCGCATGGCATATGCATTACAGCTTCATTGTGATCTAGCATACGATCCACTAGGGAGTAAGGCGCAGCTAAGTTTCGTGGATCGTGAAATTCGCCGGCGGACTATGTGGGCTTGTTTTCTAATGGACCGCTTAAACTCTTCTGGCACCAACCGACCGATGTTCATATCCGAAGATTCGGTCAAAATTCCGTTACCAGTCAGGGAAACATATTTCCAGTTGGACATGCCTGTTCCAACAGAGACCTTAAACGGGGATGTTCCAGGCGCGGGGCCCAACAACGGTAAAACAGACAGTACTATCGATGTCACCAACAACATGGATGTTGCCGCTTATACAGTTAGAGTCATTGCGCTCTGGGGCCGCATCATAACCTATGTTAATCTTGGCGGCAAAGCTGCAGATATTCATCCCATCTATAGTCCCGACTCTGGCTATGCGCATCTGGCGAAGCAAGCTGAAGACATATTAACCACTCTGCCACCATCACTAGCCTACTCAACAGAAAACCTTCAACTTCACCGTAGCGAGAATATGGCGAACCAGTTCCTTTTCATGCACATCGCCATCCAACAGAACATCTTATTTTTAAGTCGCATCTTGCTTGGAAAGCCCCCGAGTCCACAGGCTGCGGCACAGACACCGCGATCGTTTGTAACACAAGTTGGCGAAAAGGCATTTGCAGCTGCAAGCCGCATATCCGACATTCTTAAAGATGCGGAACCTCATTTTGTGACAGCGCCTTTTGCTGGATACTGCGCCTTTTCGTCGGGCACCATCCACATTCTAGGAATATTTTCCGGTGAATCAGATCTAGAGTTGACTTCCAAGCGTAATCTCGCCGTAAACGTTAAATATCTGTCGAAAATGAAGCGCTACTGGGGAATGTTCCATTGGATGTCAGAAAACCTACGAGAGCAGTACCGAAACTATGCCGAAGCTGCCGCAAAGAACCTAGGAAAACGAGTAGCGGCACCGATCTTTCAATACGGTGATTGGTTCAATCAATACCCGCATGGAGTATTGGATACTGGCTTGGGAGGCCCTCACAGTAAAGCTAAACGAAAGGGGGATGATGCTGCCTTGGAACAGAAGCCCGATCTACATACGGTTGAAGAGTTCTTTACAACCCTAACACCTCCTCAAACATCGGATCAAGGACAGCCCCCAGCAAAGCGGAAGACTGGAGGTGCGCGCAAAGGAAGCATTGTGCGTTCAACTACGTCGGAAGTATCACCAGCACCGCCAACTAGAACACCCAATGACATGTCTGTTATAGACTTTCAGCAAGCCCATAGCGACCTTGGTATCCATATCCAGCCACAGCCACAGCCACAGCATCAGCAACATCGACAAGATGTAAATTTTCCTGCCTCTATTCAAACTTCGATACCGAATGCGACTAGTTCGGTTAGTGCGCTTGCAATTCAACCCGGCAGTTCGTTCATGTCGCCATCGAGTCCTCAAACGACAAAATCACAACAATTTAGCCAGCAGCCACAACATCATCACCAACATCATGCGGCGTTTTACCCACCAGACATGTTCTCATTGTCACTTTCTCAAACGGAAAATATTGTTCAGCCTCTTGATCGCCAACTCGTGCTGAACGCATACGCAATGGACTTCGGCATTGGAAACTCGAACAACTTCATAGACCCTAACACCGCATCAAATGTCAATATCTCAGATTCGCGATGGAACACTGCCATCAACAACAATGGGATCTCTCCGCAAGAACAGCATATTATCTCACATAACCGTCTACCTAACGCCGCCGTTGCGAGTGCGAACACAGGCAACATATCCCATGGGATGTCAACGATGGACCACACACATATGGGAGAGTCTTCATCTAGACTTGACGTTAACTTTGGCCCAGAAGCATCTTCAGCATGGTTTATGCCATTTAATATGGAGCCACCTGAGATTAGCCAAGATATGAGCATGAGCATGAGCATGGGCATAACTGGACTGGAATCGTTCGGGGGTATCTTTGCTGGCGGAATGAGCAGTGCCCATGGCTTTGATAACATGAACAATAACAGCAACGACAATAATAATCATAACAAGTAGTCTAGCCTTGGTAGACCATTAACGGCACATTGAGACTGTTGGCTACTCATATTCTAGTAAACTATAAGAAAGATCTCGAATCAAGGACTGGCGTTTTAAATGTATACCCCACGGAACGGGGCCAGGATGGAGCATATATTGATTGGGTAGTGATATTTAACGGGATCTGGAAAAAATAGCATTTTATATATATTTAAATATGAAGATACATACAATTATCATGTGGACAATACTTCTTGGAACCTGCCATTACACACCCAAAAAAATTCTTAGAGTTCTTAAAATGATCCAATAAAAATTTATTACTGGTGGAGTTTGAGTCTTTATCTGTAGATTTTAGGTGGCTTACAGAATTTTATTATGAAGTATATTGGCGTAACAATGATATATAATAGGAAACAAGATGATAGCTTTTTTTAAACGATGAGATTTCGTCAATTGACTGTGAATTCGTCGGCCAATAAGTCTGATAACAACAAAGAAAAGGAAGACTGTAGACACACGCCTAATAAGAGCCAAGAAGGAAGACAAGAGAAGATATAACAAAAAGATGGAAACAAAGAACAGAATGGCCATAACTATAGTTACCTGCTAAGGAGAAATGATAGAAACCAACAAAAGAGATGCTTGTGTAATTATCGCTAAAATCAAGCCTCAGTTTCCACAGCCGCCTGGCTGCTGCTGCTCTTCTTCTTTGACCGCCTCTTCTTCTTCTTGTGTTCATCGCCATGCTCATTTTCCACTGTCTTCCTCACCACCTTGACATCGTCGTCACTATCGGCGGCGCGGCCCTTGCCCAGCCACTTTTGCTTCTCCTGATCTGCCTTGAACAGCTCGGCAAAACCATATGACGGACCTGTCTTTTCAAAGTCTTTTCCAAAAACCTCGCGGCGCCACTTGCGCAGGCGCGACTTCTTGCCAAGTCGTCTGTTGTCCTGCTCCTTTTGCTCTGGTAGGCGCCATTCGGCATATTTCTTGATACTGGCAAATTTTTTGAGAGCTGAGTCGGACGGTGCTAAAAGTACGTCGCGCGCAGTTAGGCCGAAGTTATTGGGTGAAGTCTCACGATATCGGAAGGAGATGGCATTGCGTGCCTTCTTGCGCCGGTTGGGTAAAGCGAGTCTCTCAGGGTTGTCGAGCTCCATATGTAAATCGACAATGTTAGCAAGTTTCGCACGGTCGGATTTGGCAGCCTTCTTCGCGTTAAGACGGTCCTTCTTGTGGTCCTTAGAGGTCTTGCGCTTCTTAGATGGTCTGGATCCTTCCTCCTCTTCCTGTTCCTCTTCCTGTTCCTCTTCCTTGTCTTCTTCTTCTTCCTCATCGGCAGCATCTATAGCGGTTACCTCCTCGTCGCTATCCTCAAGATCAGCGATGGTGAATTCTCGTGCTGGTACAGCTTCTTCGTCGCTAATATTTCCAACAATCTGCGAGATATCGATATCGTTATCCCATGTCGGCTTCTTTGGCTTCTTTGATTTCTTTGATTTCTTCGAGTGCTTGGCACTCTGCTCCTCCTCTGCCTTCTCCTCTTCGTCATCATCCACAGAGCCAAAGTCGTTATCGACTTGCTGGTAGTAATCCTCGCCAAAGCGGTTCTTCATCTCCTCCTCCCACTTGTCATCCTCGTAGGTGTCGTTCAAGAACTTGAACAGCTCCTCCTGTGTTAGCTGTTTGCCCCAGGTACCGGCTGTCTTGCGGATCTGATCTAGCTTTGTCTGCATCTCATCCAGCTTGAGTTTCTTCAAGCGGGCCTTGTCTTCGCGACGCTGCAACTTTTCGTCTTCCTTGCGTTGACGCTCTTGCTCACGTTGGCGTTTACGGCCCTTAAGTTCCTCGCGACGTACGGAACGTGAATTGGCTAGGTCACGGGCATATGTGGTGAGCACTTCGTTGCTCTTTGAGGGATCCTCGAAGCGCATGTTGTAGGCATGTTCGATTTCTTCAGCGCGTTCAATATCGGAATCGCCATCGTCAGAGTCGAAGGCTGTCCAGTTGGAGCCATCCGGTGGGACCCAAGCACGGGCAGCCATGAAGTTGGAAAGGAACAGTTCTGGATTATCGTTGGCTTTGGCGACATCGCTCTCAGTAAGCTTCTTGCCTGACTCTATTGAACGAGAAGGGTGAACACCGTCAGTGGAAAGCTTGGCATTCTTGGGAGTCTTGCGCTTGAGGAAAGAACCAGAGGCAGAATCGTCAGACTCAGACGCATTGTCAACAGCTGTGATGGTGGAAACGATAGATTTCTTCAGAGTGTCCTGTTCTTGATTGTAGGTCATTGGCACATCGTCGTCCTCTTCGTGGTCGGGGGCTTCGATGGCGCCGCTAAGGTATTGCTGGCGATGGAAGTCCTTTAGATACAGCGGCTTCTCTTTAGGATCCTTTGGGGCTTCTTCATCATCTTCAGTCTTCTCGGTATAGAACCTGAAATTCTTGTCGTAGATCTTAGGGTCCTTGTTGCGGATAGCGTTCAGTGTAGCGGAGATCTCGGCGTCGAGGGCCTCAGTGGCTAGGAAGCCGGCTTCGTCTTCGGTTTCGTCCGAGGAGGACTCGGAGTCTTCGTCATCGCGCTTAAACTTTTCCTCAACTATTTTGACTCGAGTTAGTACGATGTCGGTAGGAACAGAAGCTGATGGGGGAACTTACGCCTATGCTTCTCTTCGCGCTTCTTATTGTGCTCAAATCTCTTAGCAAACTCGGTGTTGATCTTGATAGTAGCGCCGCCATCGGACTCACTACCAGAGTCGTCGAAGAGGGCAGTCTTGGTAGCTGTAGCCTCGATCGCCTTCTTAGAACCCATGATGGGTAGGGCCGTTGATAATGTTGTAGTTTAGGTTACTGTTCGAAGGATATAGTGAGGCCACAATTGATTCGGATTGAATTGTGAGATACCAGTGGTGGTAACTGCGGAACATAACTTTTGGCAACACTGCGCAGACAGTTAACGTATCATCTATGGCCTGCAACTTTTGCTTCTAACTTTTTTTTCTGCCGTTATACTAAGGCGGTGAGCTTTAGCGTTGTAGTGGGGCTCCATGATCTTGCCAGCTGCAACTAATTGTAGCTGAAAAGCAACTTAAAAACGGAGCTTATCAAGTTGAGAGCTCATGCGCATCTTTCCCTAGCCACTCTGCTCATGGCTCAACTTGTCGTTTGAGGCTTTGCTTTGTTTCGCTAGATTGTTCTGCTTGCTTGCTTTTCACTTCTTCTTAGTTCTTAGTTATTACATTATCGTCACCGTCACATCGACTAACTAGTTGCTTTAAGCGCTATAACTCCTTGTCTTTCGCCATTTAATTCTTCGTTTTCCCACATTTGTTTTTTACTTGTCATCCCCGGTTAAGCGACTTATAATTAATCGTAGCTTCACCCCCCCCCCCCCCCCGCCATCATCGAAAGAGCAAACGACTGCCATCGTATCGATTTGTTACCAGAACACAAAAGAACAGTCATAGCACCACCAATCACTTTCCACTACAAATCATTATTACACAACGTCGCTCTTGCCGTCCCGTCATATAGACTGATCTGCGCTTAGCTTCTATACCGCTGGCGTAATTTTTTTTCCCTGTGAACTCTGCTTCTCGATTCACTCATTACTGCTCTTCGCGCAAACAACCGTCTATCCGCCCCGCCCGCAATGTCCGATTCTACCGGCCCCAAGCCTAGCAGCAGCGTCAAGCTGGTGCTTCTGGGCGAAGCTGCCGTCGGAAAGGTCAGTCCGCAAGCTTTCCTATGTAATCATGGCTGTAGAAAGATGGCCGAAGATCATGTTACGCTACCTTCAACAGGCAGCAATATAGCAAATACAAAAGAAACTAACATCGAGCCTACTCTCTAGTCGTCTCTTGTACTGCGCTTCGTCAATGACGATTTCCAGGAGAACAAAGAGCCTACAATCGGCGGTATGTGCTATATTTCATGTCAATGCGACACTAAACATGGTATCTGTAATATTGACATCGTCCTTTCTATCGATAGCCGCCTTTCTCACGCAAAAGTGCAATCTGCCTTCGCGCACAATCAAGTTCGAAATTTGGGATACTGCTGGCCAGGAGCGCTTCGCCTCTCTCGCTCCCATGTACTACCGCAACGCCCAGGCCGCCCTCGTTGTCTACGATCTTACCAAGGCCTCGTCATTGATCAAGGCCAAACACTGGGTCGCTGAGCTCCAGCGCCAGGCGTCGCCTGGTATCGTTATCGCCCTAGTTGGCAACAAGCTCGATCTGGCCAGTGATGCGCCTGCCGCTGTTTCCGCCTCCGAAGACACCAATGAGTCCACCCCCCCTACGGGGGGTGCTGTTACCGCTGCTACAGCTGCTGGCGGCGAAAACGATCGCAAGATTCCTACCGACGAGGCCGAAGAATACGCCAAGGACGAGGGTCTGCTCTTCTTTGAAACGTCGGCAAAGACAGGCTTCAATGTCGCTGAGGTTTTCACGGCTATTGCCAATGCTATCCCAGAGACGTCCCTGCGCTCAGCTCGCGGCGCAGCCGGCAGCAGAACGGGTGGACCTGGAGGTGACGAGAGTCGCGTCAACTTGACGGGTGACCCTACCACATCCAAGGACAGCTGTGCCTGCTAAGATATCAGAATATCTTCATATTATTGCATCTTCTAGTTCCTGGTCAAATGTTGCTGTGCCACTATCCAGTGCCTCCTTCCCAGGCACTAGCCTCATTCCTAAGTCTACTCAGTACACATTTTCAAAGTGTATTATCAAGTTCTCGGGCTTCCTTCTATACCTGGTATATCTTACTTCTTATCTGCTGTTTTTGAGTTATTTTTTTCTGTTTTCTCGCTCTGCGTTTCATGCGTTGATGAGATGGCCGGTACGATTACCAGCCGTCATTATTTCTCTCCGACCATCTTTTCTATCCCGGTGCTACTGCCTACTTGTAGCTTCTTGTTTGGTTCCTCTTTCCTACTTCCAATTTATCGCAAACCATTGACTAGTTGGATGTAGCAGTAGTGTCATATATTTGCTTACCTCTTTTGGGTGTTATTCTATCATTTCTACACTTTTAAATCAACATGTTGGGGTGTTTCTTCCTGTTGGTTGCTTTACAGCAAGAGCTTTTTATTCATCATGTGCCATCCGCTCATTCTCGGGTTATCCTCTTCTCTTGTAAAACACCTTCTCTCTTAGATGTTCTTAGCTACTTTTTCTTTTCACTTATCTACCACTCATGACTACTTTTATTACTCGACGTATCAAGCCATCTGAAAATTACATATGACAAGTCATAGTTCTGTTCGTAAATCATATTCCTTGATGTATGATATATCTCAAGGACTAGAAACTACAATTTATTATTCTTTAAAAGCGATATCAAACAAAAAGGGTAAACAGAGGTCGCAATGTAGGGAAATAGTTTCGCTTAGATATATGGTTTATTAGACAGACAAGACTTAAGTGACAACACAAGAGCAAGCACCTGTGGACTAAAACCAAAACAGATGAAAAACAAGTTACTTACGGGAGGGTATATTTTATATATATATAAGTAGCTAATATGTGAGGGTAAGTTACTTCGCCAAAAACAGAGCAGGAGACAAATATAAATCCAGAACAGATTGATGCCCTACTTCCCAGACCAAAACCATAACGTAAACCAATCTTGACATTAGGAAACACGGCCGTATATCTCAATATTTTCTTTCTCGGTAAGAAAGCCAAAAAAAGGAAGATGAACAGAATATTGCAAATCCCATATCATTGCCACCACTTTCATCGTCCTCCTCCCGCATTACGTTTTCTTCGTTTCTTTTTCTTTTTCTGCTGCCCCCGAAAGAAAACATTCTTTTTTTTACCAACAATCCTCTGCTCGCCGATTTGACCGGCTATCGTCATCATCGTGATGTAGGCCATCTCCACGCCGGCCTTTCCTCCGACTACGGCGACCATCGTCGCCATCATCGCGCCCTCGCTTCGAGCCTACGAGACTCGCTAGGCCAGCGCGACGCTGCGACTCCTTCATGAGCCGCTCACGGTTGCGTTCTTCGCGTTCACGTGCATGGGGGTCCATGGTAGTAGTAGTAGTAGTAGCAGATGTTGATGCTGTCGTGGTTGTAGCACCGCCAGCTGTCGAGGCAGCTGACTTGGATGAAGTGTCTTTGGTTGATGGGTCGCCTGCTCCGGCCGAGTCTCCACGTTTGGATCGGCGGGGGTCGCTTCCATCTGCTGAGTGTTTGCGTGAGTGGCGCTCGTCTCGACGTCTGTCGCGACGCCGGTCTTTATCTTTATCATGGTCACGTTCTCGGTCCCTAGCACTTCTATCCCGATCTCGTTCACGCTCACGATCACGATCACTTCTACCATCGCGATGTTCACGGTCACGACCATGATGTCTATCAGCATCACGGTCCTTGTCCCCACTTTCCCGATGCTCTCGCTTCTTGTCGCGATCTTTGTGTGAGGAGCGATCCTTTTTGCGACTACCACTGCCCTCGTCGTCGCGATTCTTGTCTGGGCGGTCGCGACCGCGGTCTCGGTGGTCCCGATCCCGGTCCCGAACCCGATCCCGGTCGCGATCTCTTTCGCGGGAACGCTCGCGTCGGTCGCGCCGACTCTTATGGCTGGACCGACGAGATTCGGTGGGTGACGCGGAGCGTGTGCGGTCAGCTATAGCCTTGGTAACATCGTCACGCGAAGACGATTTACCAATAGATTCTTCGTCTTTGCGGCTGCGGCGTTTGCGATGGTGTTCGTCATCGCCATTAGTCGTCGTGGCTGTAGTCGCATCCTCGTCGGGACGATGGCGTCTACTGCTACTACCGCTAGCGGCATCATGGCCAGTAGTTTGACTGGGGACTGACTCGTCACGATGACGACGCCGTCTGCGTGAGCTGCGGTCCTTGTCTCTACTCTCAGGTCTACTTTGATCATCAGCTCCGTCATGGCGATCACGATAACTGTTGTTACCATTACGTGAACGCTTAGGTGAGCTGGCACGAGATTCACCGTTGCCATTGTGGCTGCTATTATTATGGTATGCAAAGTCTTGGTCGTCTAAACCACGTCCAAGTCTACCGTTCTGGCGCATCGATTTGGGGCCAGTTGGTGCGTTGGGGGGAGGGGCACCAACGGCTTGGCGCCCCTTCCAGTTGTCATTTATTGACTCTTGGACTAAGTCGTCGGGTTTTCCAATAGGTTCCGTTCCATTGCTATTGTCAGGGTTCATTATATCACCAGTAGAATCTCGGCGCTCGCCATTAACAACCGACTTCGTAAGCTGATCACCACCAGTTACTGAGCCTGCATTGCTATTGTTACCAAGACTTGCATCATCGAAACCGGTTATAGCACCGTACTGTTGCTGTGCTTGATGCTGAGGGAAGGCCGGGGTGTGTCCAGGAAATTGTTGCTGCTGCTGCTGCTGTTGGGCCCAGTATGGATTTCCCTGGAACCCAAATCTGCCGCCACGGCCAAATCCATTTGCCTGGAAGCCTCTGCCCCGGCCTCGGCCACGGTATCCAAAATTACCACGCCAATCGTTGGGGCGGTTACCATTAGCACCGAATCCAGGCTGGAATCCCAAAGCGAAATTACCGTTGACAGCGCCGTTAGCAGCGCTAGTAGCCAAACCACCAGGGCCGACGACCCCGGCGCTGCCACTACCACTACTGCCATTGCTATTGCTGTTATTGCTGTTGCCAAAATCACCAGGGGCCATGCTTTGATTGTTTGCATGATTGTAATTATCTTGGCCGAAACTCCATGACTGCTGCTGATCGTTCCAGGTATCATTGGATCCCAAGCCATACCCTCCAACGCCCGTATTCATCATGCCAGAATTGAATCCGCCGCTCATGTACATATTCTGCATCAGTCTAGGGTCCATATTCATGCCAGACATGCCTGTTACAGAAAGAAGATATGATTTAGTATGACTGTGCTTCGCGTATCCAGAAAGTGTAGATATATCAGTCTTACCCATCATTGGGAAACCACCAAAGCCGTTGGCCATGTTGTTCTGCATAGCCATCATCATCTGCATTTGGTTGAAGCCTTCGGTGCCAAAGCCCATGTTGTTCATAGCAGGGGCGATGTTCGAATCGTCGGTATCGGCGTCATTGGGTTCGGCGATGTTCAACTCGTCGCTGCCGATCTGCTCAGGCTGGCTGTCGTCTTTTGAAGCATTATCGGCAGCGGAGCCATCGTCGGCGGCGACAACAGGCATAGACTCAGTGACCTCGTCCTAACAGAAAGGAGTTATATGTTAGATATGTTAGGGTATAGCAGCTGCACATATTGCAAATGCTTACATTCTCGGCGGCATTTTTCTTCACCTCATCACCAGTATCAGCTGTTTCATCAATTTGATTTTCAGAGTTGCTAGTAGTATTGGGTGCGACTGAATTGCCCGATGGCCCATCACTGGGGCTCGCCAGCTGGCCGCCAATATCATTAGGGCTATTAACAAGCGCTAGATTGGCATTCTCAACAGGCGCGCTACTTTCGGCTTTTAAAGGCTCTGATTCCGGCTCCGGCTCAGGTTCCTTAGGTTTCATTGACTCGCGCTTCTTCTCCTCTGTGCGGATGAAAACTTTGATAGTTGTGCGCAGGGCGCGATGTGGCTTGCAGTCGTCGGCAGACAGCGGCGAGTGTTCGCATACGGGGCATGTCGACGGCAACGCAGATTGGCCTAGATCATAGAATAAGGAGACGTTAGTGATCGGCCCAGGCAATAAAGGTGACTGCATAAGAAGCGAGGCGTCGCGAATTTCGGCATGATAACATACAGTTCTCACATATAGGCTGTTCACAGCATGGCAGCCGGAAGGCATTGATGGCCAGTTTGCTGCAGTTTGCGCAACGCAGTTTGTAGGGTATATCGTCAGGCGCGAGCATGCTAGAAAGAGAAAAACGGGGTTAGCAAGCAGGATATTAAGTGAGCGAAGAAGATATCATGATGTGGGCAGGCCGGCGGGCGCTGTCGATACGCCACTAGTTACTGTCATTGCATATTAAGTGCGAACAGCTGTAAAAACAGGATTGTAGACAAAACTTACCCTGCGAGCTCTTTCTGGGCGTCACTAAGCGTCGCCATGATTTAACACAGGCTCTCTGCTTGGTGGTGGTGAACAAACTTGGATGTTGCGACCGCGCTTGGAGAATAACCTCTTTGGCGTGGCTTGAAAAAACCGAAGGAAGGTGAAAAAAAATATCGGCATTCACGTCACGAGGCTGGGCCCTTGCTCACACAGCCTTGTCAGTCTAATTAGTGTTGAGTTAGATGCAACAATACCTTTTTTTTGTCTATGCCTAGCATCAAAAATTCCATGTAGCACACCGCCTTAAATGATAGAAATAATGTAAAAATAGTCTCGATGCAAACTAGCCAATATGCTACAAGAAAACTTAGCATATTTTGCTTTGTAGTATATACTGGTATTTTGTGGCGATGTCGAAGGTTCTAATAGGCGCTAAATAACGAGTTTGTGGAAAATAAAAACTGACAGCAGACCAGAACGAATTGCGCCAGGCAATGCCCGCAATTCTTCCCGTTTTAGTACAACGATCCCAACCAAGAAGAATACAGAGCGTAGTTTGCAAACGGATAGAATGAACACGAAGTTGGACAAACCAATATTTCTGTTCAACTGATTGCTCACTTCAAGACTTCCTTTGTGTAAGAAAATCTCTCCGAAACAATCACATCTCATGTTTATGCTGCAGGCGCAGGGTATCAAATTGATTTACAGGAACTTTAATTTAGTAATCGGGTGGCCAAATAAGACGTTATAAAACCAAGTCAAAAGCTGTTTACAAAACCTGGCAAGCATTCAGTCTATCTAGATTTAGCCTATAGCATTTCATCAAGTGGAACCCTAGCCATGTTCACAATACGGCAACGATTCGTACGACCATATACCTAGTTAGGGTTATGTGTGGCTACAACGTTATCAGCATGACGGCTACAATAAGACATGAATCACTTTGGAAGACTTGTTGACAAACTAGAAGAGAACTTATAACTTTGATTTGTTTCTAGGGCTGAAGCAGAATGAAACAATACCAGGGGAAGATCAGAACACAGCTGATGATATAATTGACAATAAGAAAAAGAGAAAGGTTGTCTACGGACAAAATCAAGGCCGAAAAAAGATAACACCACACATGCCAAATCTAACTTACTCCAGGCGAAGGTATATGCCACCTTGTTGTTCAAATGAGGAACTGCAGAGCGAGCAAGACATAGAAAAAAATGATATTAGTACACAGTATTATTCGTCGCGTCCATCTTCCGCTATAAGAACACAGAGACGGGCGCATATATCGAGAGTTAGAATAGGTCATACTGACACCGATTCCCACTTCATAGATCCCACAAGCCGAACCACTGTATCTATCACAAAAGCATTTTACGTCAACGATGATGGACTTTTTGTTTGGGATTTTGTGTTAAGGCGGAATCCACCCAACCTGCTCAATGGGCCACTGGACCCAAAGCTTGTGTTCGTCGTCAAGAACATCCCAAGCCTTAGCCAGTAGCAGCGCACTCCAGCCTTCAAGCCACCACTGGTTCTCCAGCGAGCGGATCATGACACCAAAGTGTGCCAGGATAGCGATGCTTTCCTGAGTCTGGGCGCGCAACTGTACTAGGAACATGTCGAGGTCGGTAAAGACCCATACGAAGGCGTCGGTGATGTCTGGCATGCACTGTAGATCGAGCGCCGTAAATACTTTTGTATTGCGGGCAAGGCTGTGCACAACATTGAGGTATATGCTGCGCACTAGCGGCTCGGAAACGGTGCGGATAATGCGCTCTTCGAGCTCGCTGAACTCTTTTGGGACAGGGATGCTGCTTTCGAGGTTGTGGTATACGTCCCAGCGTCGTTTGCCGTGGCGGAAGAGTGGCGCTAGAGGACCCTCGTACTCCTCGATCCGAAGCCAGGCGAGATGGATGAGCGATTTGGAGCCACTGAGAAGGTAGATCCAAGGCGGAAATGCGTCGCTCTGTATGACGTCAGGATATTTCGTGCTTGCAAGACCTGTCTATACGTTAGTTATGTTTTACCCTACAGCTATGATAGGGAGAGGAGGCGCTAAAATCAGCACGGAGACCAAAATGAACAAAAACTACATACTGAAGAATATCGTCAGTGTGGAAAACAGGTACAGAAACTCCCAGCCTTCGCTACTCGTGGCCAAGTTGCCCATGAGCGGCGTAGCCGTGCGACTCGCCATCTGATGGTAAGCGAGGGCGCGCGAGAAGTAGAATTCACGCTTGTCTGGACGGTGATGCGCAATATGCAGCGCCGACACGGCTAGAATCGAGCGCATGACATAGTCGCACTGGATGCCGAGGCGCACTGCCGTGATGCGCCACACATCACGCACCAAGTGGTCAGCGGATAGCGTGGCATACGTCGCGGTGGTAAAGTTGTGCAGGAGTTCCAGATCGATTAGGTTAAGGTCGTGGTCGCCGTGCATGCCGCCTAGGCTGCTGTGGGTACTCAGTAACGTTGATGGAATCGTTAGCGGACTAGCCGTGGTCGACAAGGTGGGGATGGGCGTTGTGGCCGACGAGGGCGGCGCGGTGTAGGGACATGTGACGCCATGCTTAATGCAGTTGCGGCAAGACGGGCGCTCTTCATCGCACTAAGAAGCCGAGCAGGCCGGATATTAATCAGTTGTCAGTACATTAGAGAGGGGTGCGTTCTTCTTTTCTGTTTTCCGTCGCTCTTCGTTGTTTTCAAAGTAGGGCCATAGGGCGGATTTGTTAAGATCGGGATCGGAATCGGAATTTTGCAGGGCCCCGGATAAGACCGCGACGAATAGGAAGAAAAAGAGAAAATATTCATGGGAAGATTTTATGCTCTGCCTATCTCTTCGTTTATTAGGCGATATACATTTCGCAATTTAAGGCCTCCTTTTTGTTAAGTCTGCAAGAAAGTGATAAACCAAAAGCATCCGAGCGTCTCCGAAGACAAGCTAGGGGATGGATATGTGGGAGTCATGACATCTTTATGATTATTTTTCTCCCATGCTTCTCATCTCAAGTCTTGCGTCGCAACAAAACGGATTAGCCGGCCATGTGTCGTAATCGGCTGTTGGAATAGAGTTCGTCTCTGGGCAATTGCAAGTGTCTCGTATTGCTAAGGCACCTACACAAAAAGTGAAATCCCCTCCCATACTAAGCCAATGGAAAACTCAATGGCATAGCTCATGAGCACGAGCCTCTCAATCGCAAACACCGCCATAGCGCAGAATGAAAAGGGAAGAATGAAGAAGAGAAAGGAAAAGTGACGCAGGTGCGGGTAACATACCTTTATTTTGCGGATCTTGCAGGTCCGACAGCCTGTCCTAGACTTAGGGTGCGTGCGCCGCGATACGCCCAAAGTGCTTCCGGAAGTTCCGGAAGCTGAGGTAGGGGTAGCAGTTGCAGGTGAAGCTCCGGAAGCCGGTGGAGTAGAGCTGGAGGCGAGGTTGTTGTTGGCAATGTTGCTGCTATCGTCCATTAGGAAGGTACTGTTGGTTACTAGCGGCCGCGGAGACAGATTTTCTAGCTTCGCCCAGGCTTTGCGCAACTCTGAAAACTGTGCCTCTCGTCGGTCTAGTTCCGGTGGCATATGAAACGGTATGAAGATGGGTCGAGACTATGCGGCAGTTTAGTATAGACCAACTTTGAATTAGAAATGCTAGGCGTAACTCTCTAGGCAGATAAGAAATGAAAGTCGAGTTTCCTGTTATAAGTTGTTGTAGTTGGTTTTTTATACTGGCGATTGACGAATGCGCGGGCGTATACATGCGTCGACAGCGGCACTTATAGGCCGAGAAAAGAAAGTCAAGATAGGACGGCGTGTTCCTCTCAAATGGACAGGTAATCGGTATTAGATAGTGTTGGTCAAAACTGGGACTATTCGTGGTGGTTTGATAGTATGGGTAGTTTGACGTTGCAAGAAGCTATATGTGGCGATATAACGTATGAACAAAATCGAGCCCGCTAGCTAGTAGAGACGATCTACTGTGAATCAGATTCCAGGGGGGTCTAGATGGCTTGTAGTGTATCGATGACAAGGGTGGGTGGCTTCGTAGCTTGTGTTCGGAGGGTAAAAGGTAGCGGGATCTCAGTGACGATAGTAGTAATGGTTAAGATCAAGGCAGCGAAATAAAGAAATAGAAAGGCAGATTAAGAAGAGGCGGTAAGGACAGGATCAAAGGAAAGATAGGTTAAGAGATGATGCAATAAAGAAGAATATATGCTGCGTGTGGGTGTTCGGATAGACCAATAAAGGGCGGCGGCAGCAAGTCACAGTCAGACATAGAGCGGAGCGGACTGTGCAGCGGGCAGCAGGATAATGCAGGACAAGAAGGTATGCAGAACTCAAAGTGAATGAATAGATTGAGCGCCAATAGGATGGATCCAGCGAGACGGGGGCCCCAAGAGCTGTTAAAAGGAAACGTGGATGGTTCAACAGATGACGGCGGCGTCCACAGACGCCCAAGGTTCCGGTCCGTCGGGGTGTTGGCTTGGCCCAGACTAGCAATAAGAACGCACAGATTCGGGGCCGCTGAACAGCACGGCCTGCTGGTGTCAAGGTATTAAAGTTTGCTAGGGCCCTTGGGGAAAACGTCAAACGACAAATAAAAAAGACTCCAGAGCCTTTGCTAGAGGCAGTGCAAAGAGCAGAACAATCTAACTTAGGCACCCAACTTAACAGGTTGATGAGATATTAAGGGGGTAGAGATAGTTCTTTGAGATATTGCAAAGTCCAAGCAACGGCCATTCAGTCACGAAAAAGTGAGTTATCATTGGACAATGCAGTAGTAGACATAGCACTATGCCCATCTATCCGATCCAGAGAAACGAACGACCTTCACTAACACTACAAAAACCCCTGTTTCAAGAGTTTTCTCAGTCTCCTTAGGCCGTTCAAGCCGAATTTGCTCCAGGGCTCACTAGCTAACTAGTGAAGATTCCGCTTTTACTAATGTGAGCAAAGCATGTAAGTTGTGCCTATGCTTAGCGCAGCCAAGATAGATGCAGCTTGATGTTTATTGCTTTTTAGGGCCCCTCCATCTTCCATTTTCCTCTTCTTCTAGTGCTGTTCTTCCCACTCCGAATATTGTTTATATAATTAAGATCATCGCTCGCTGTCTTTCATCTCCTTTCCCAGTATTGACCAGCATCAACGGCGCCTATATGACACATACTAACTTGGCGGTCTGGGCCTTTCACCTACGAAGGACGAAACGCTTTGCCAGACTGCTCGTCTATCTATCAAGCGACTGAACTAGGCTACAATTGAACTCCGCCCCGGCTTTCTTTGGCTTTGGCAACTTTCGGATGCTGCGGAAACGGATTGTTTCCCATCTGGATCGTTACGCCCAGATTCCTTGTATAGAGTCTATAATTTCAAGCAGCTGAGAATGCCTAATAGGCCGGGCTAGCTCGATATACTTGCCATCTCATCTTATAGTGGCTTATAGTACTATCATAAGCAGACTGCCGTCAGCCCCAGAGTTTTCCTTTATGAGGTGATCTCAACTCGTAGTTGACATATTAGACTGGTTATCCCTATCGACTTCCTGATATTCAACTCAGCATGTACAAAACTAGTCACAATATGCTTCTAGCTTAGGTATACCTTTGTCCTATGTATCGCTCTCCCGGTTTTTTTTTCAATAGTCTTATTCAGTTTCTAGAACTATGAAGATACGATGCTCTCCTGTTTTAAAGAGTATACACTTGGGTTCATACTAATCTCAAACGCCTTAGTCTTCTAATCGCTATGCTATGTGCTTATTGGATCTCGTACCCCATTTCAGAATGGTCTTTATTGGGATGCAGGGCCCCAGAAATAAGTATCTTAAGATTATGCACTGATGGATGGATATACCACTTAACTCCATGCCATCCAGATCTTTCAATCTCCTGAGCACTCAACAAGATTTATTTGCTGCTTGGTACTTGCATAGAATATGTTCATGTCATTCTACGACCCTAAATCCTGGCACTGAATTAAGTCCTCTATTTGGTTCTCTACCCTGTCATCCACTAAACACTAATAATAGCGCCCGTGCTGCAATAAAATAACATCATGTTGATGATGACAAGCTAGTGCTAGATCCCATCATGAATATGAAGCTGTAGATAGATAGCGGGAACTTAGCTTGACGCGGAATTCCGCAGAGTGATTCAAGAATACTCTTTTGATTATGCCGTGAAAGATCTTGCACTCCATCAACGACAATGAACCGCATATAAATATGACATGATACAAAAGCTATATCTTCCTATACAGGATTAGCCATGAAAACACCAATCACGCATCTACAAAATACTAGACAATCTCTAGTGCGTGGCAACAACCCTGTCATCGTCCAAAGCATCAGGGCTCTATGCGCCCAACACACTGTCACAGCAATATCGTAACTTTTCACAATCTATATAACAGCCTTCACAAATTATGTATATATTTTATTCTGCCTTCTTCGCTATGCGTATGTTCCAAAATGCGTCTATCGTGATCTTCCTACCTGCTTTGTTTGTTTCTTTGTTCTTTTTGGTTATTTATCCGGTCTAGCAAGCTTACCGGGAGTCAGGCCTCGTCCGTTATACCGAGAACAAGGGTCATTCGACCGAAAAAGGAATATTTTACTTTGCGATCCCACGCTTTTGCATTACAACTACATAGAAGGATTCGACATAAGCACGTTACATCCTGTGTACCAATAATTGGTACTAATAAATTGCATTCTGTTGTTCTTGATCTATTGGCAGTTTGTTCCAGATGTTCTCCTACTGAGCCTCATGAAGAACCCGACGTCATATTGCCACTAGTTAGGGTTGTTTGGAGCCGTTCATCCGGCACTTAACCCTGCCCTTTATTTCATAGCAAGATTCCAACCCCTGGTAGCACCGGTGTTGGAATTCACAATTGAACACCGCAATTCCACGTCACAAACTAAATAAAATAAAAAGTAAATCTGGTTTATCTCATCGCACCTCTCGTCATAGTTACTTTTTTTTTCCTCATCGCATCTACTCGCTTGGTAGAATGAACGAATGACTGGATAAACGTACTACGTTCATATTATCCAGCTGGAACATTGTCTTGATTTGAATTTAACGGTTTGATCGTAGTTGCTTGAACTACTCTTTGTATAAACCAAAAAAGTCTGGTCTGGTAACAAGCGCTAATCATTCTAATAGCATATCATGTCATATATGTCTCACCCCGTTACCAGATACTGATAATGTAGTTTCACTATAGTCACATGTTGGCGCAGAGTTAAAAGAACATAAGCCATATGGCTTCATCAATAGTCGGGCATATCACATAAGAGATGCTTGAACAAGATCGAATGCTTACGATAATATTCACTATTGCACACATTGTGTTGGTCTTGCCTCAAATACACGATACCATAAACTAATAACCCAATTGGGGCATGAGAAGTACTTCACATTGTTCCAAGCACTAATCGCCTTATCTGCCTCAAACTGTCAGATGATAAACAAATACTGAAAGTAGTATTAGATATAGTTGCATAGCTAATTATGGTGCAATGGTGAAATATGTATTTCTTATTGGCATATTTATATACTACAAGTATCTTGACTTCGAGACAACTTTAAGCTCTAAGCTATCATGTTCGTTTCCTGCCAACACGCAGACTGACTTGTAAACACATAATACATTTGCATGACAGCTTGCTATTACTTGTTTACCGAGCTTGTACTACGTTATCAGGTATGGTAGGTGGTTAGTTGACCTATCACGATGTGAGTACATGCATAACTATAGTAACATCAAGAGACAATTCAATAATGCCAAGCTCGGCTTGAAACTTTAAACACCAATATGTTTTAAGAATTAGCTCTTTTGAATATAAGTATACCATCGTGATTATTATGTGCCTGAGTTTCCATACAATAGAACATACAACGGTACAGTTTCTTGATTGTTGTCGAATCGATATATAGTAATGTATTTACTATTCTATATTCGACACAAACGTTTGCAACGAGAAGGACTAACTGAACAGGTGGGGGGTTTAAAATTCTGATGCCGCCTGGCAAGAGTTTCCCCTAGGCCCAGAAAAGCATACAAATATACAAATAAATAGTCTGAATAAGTCTTTCAACAGCAGAGAGAGATCAGGTAGTTTCATATCTATGAAAACTAGATACAATCTATAAATGCTATTAAGGTATATCACCCAGATCAGCTCAGTGTATAGGGCCCTTGGAGTAGGAGGCCAGTAGTAGTCGTTGTTTACTTCGCGAAGCAGAATTAGCATCGTGCAACGACCAGCTCGGATTCCCGGAACAGTAGAAAACAGCCCCCGCTCTCCCTTTCGAGAGAACAAACCCCTCCTCATCCACGAATACTTGAGCCTTGGGCGCTGTCAAGCGCATATAATTGTCTAGTGCGGTCTAGAACAACAGAATTGACTACGATAGCTTCTCTACTAACCACTTAGCACGTATTCAGTGTTGCAGAAGGTTTCAAAGTCTGTCCGGTAATCAGTCCGGCATCAAATAATCTCCGTGGTGATTCTAGTAGACGTTGTATATATACAACTACAATCACGTGTCCTCACTCAACCTTGCCTCTTACAGCCCTTAGAGTAACGATTGAAAGAATAGTGTACCAAACAGGAGAAGTTGGTAGATGGGCTAATAATAGAGAGATTGTGTTGGTGATAATGAATAATATATTATATTGCCTTTGCATGGTTCAAGGTGGGCATTAGGCAGAGAGACTTGTGTCACAAAATTGTAAATGATATGTCACGATTGCCTAATAGTTATTACATGAACAAATAAATAATTTACAGGCTACTCATTTGTTGTGTTAAGTGCCCCTTATTCCTCATGTATGTCATGGGATCAAGGAAACTTGCTTATCCCCCTTTTTTACTTATTACTCGATTAGATTTCAACTCTAACAAGACACTTACTTATCCTGCTAATACATGGCCATAACAAATCTTTGTCTACTAGAGGCAGAAGAGTTATTTGAACTGAGTGACAAGTGTAGCATAATAAAACATACATTGTAAAGCTAGTTACTAAAGACATAGATTAAATCACTATTACAATTACAATATCTAATAGTACTAGTGTGATTTGAGATGAGCAATGACATACATTCCCAGCATCTGTTGTAGGTGGAAATCTAATTTTGATAATGAAAAAAAAACTAGTTCAATTATAAGGAGCCTGGCATCTAGGATGAAACTCGATACTTATGCCAATCAAAAGAGAGGCACACTTGCTCACCGAGAACAATTTCTAGAACAAGTGATAGTAATGATATTGTTAGAGACGTAGAGAGAAGTTTACGATGCTTAGAATTGGGGTGAAGGGGAGGAGAGGTTAGTGAACAAGCCCTGCCACGTGTGAAATTGACGTAGATATGGACCTGGGAGCTTCGCGGACCTGGCCTTACCTCGTGGGAAACAGAGCGAATGAAAGGGATGGACATAGCGTTGATTATTAGGTTGTCCATGTGCACAAGAAATATGTGGGTTGATATTCCTAAAATATACTACAAGCATCATCTATATTCATGATATAGGTTGTCGTTGAAAGAGACATGCTGTATTAAAACTTTAACCCCCACAAACGCACGGATTTCTGGCGAACGGTCTTAGTGAATGTCGTCCGAAAATGACGCGTTAGTCTACGAGAACACGAAATAAAACTCCTCATTAGTGCAAGATGGGTGCATTTTGCTTGCACATTCCGTACATCTAATATGCAAACTTCGACAAGGGCACAAGGATGGTAGGATCAATGGAGAATCATCATATATGGCACCCTTGCGCTTTATCGAGTTATTGACCTAAAAAGCGTTTTTAAGCTACTTATTTCAGATGGAGACGTAAGCCAGGACCGAAGCGTAGAATGCCGGAAGCTGCGTGAAAGGACGATGGAAGCCCCTCGCGGCTTGGACCAATATATTAACGGCCAAGAATCGTGAAATGAGCGTTGGTTGTGTTAGTGGCTGCAAGTGTTTATCAATACTAGATCAAAGGAGGCGAAGATAATAAACTTGGATTTTGATAGGCGAACGATGCAACAACTTGACTTGATCCGTCATAGTTCACCTCCAACTAAGTAATGAGTAAAAATAACCCTAAAATGAACGCAATGTTGGGTTAAACGTTGAATATGCTAATGGTTACTGGTGATTCCTAGTTCGATAGACACATTGCTATAACTAGGTTTTCTGAGTGTCTGAGCAATAACTTGATTAAGAGAAAAACTTAAAGTTGGGTTACTATGACCCTACCCAGATCCTAAGTAAGATTAGCAAGGAATGTACAATGCTATCTTAAGCGAGACAGGTACCTCCTACCTTTGAAGAATGTCGCTTGTTGGATTAATCATACTTCCTTTTGGTCAAAGCGCTGCTAGACACAAAACGGAAACATCTATGACCACAGCTATCAGTTATATCGAAACTGGTTTTATCTCTTAATCATCAATCTTATCAAGTTTCTAGAACTATGAAGGTGATGCCTATATCGATGTTATATAACACTTGTATCCCTTGCCTCTAGCGCACCAACCAAGCCGCCTATAATGTCAACTGCCACTTTCGAATAGCGATCAATGGCAGCTAGATTGCCTCAATCGAGCAACTTTTAGTCGCAATAACCCGCTAACCTCCTAAGCAACGAACAAGCAAAAAAGGATCAAGCTTCCTGTGATCCAGTCTATGAAGCTGCAGTTATCTGGTTTCCATCTCCGGCTGCGCTCTTTTCCAGGATTTTTAGTCTGCTTCTGAATGTTCTTTCTAGTAGGCTCTCTAAGAATCTGACAATGAGTCGTATTACACACTTTCCTCGTGGAAACCCAGCCCACTTAAATGCTGCTAGCCTGGTTAGATAAGCATGGCCTAGGGTCCTGTTGTCATCCATCGCGCAAGAACCATATTTATTTATTATTAACTAAGACTAGTACTAGTATAGATAATGACTGGCGCCAGAGATGTCTGCCTAGCTTGAAGGTTGCTGTCCACATGGCTATTCAGCGACCCGGACAGCAGTTTCCCTTGTTGGTTCTATGTATTTATCTCATGTTGACCAGTGCTCCCAGGTCACACTTCTATTTAAAACTGATGTGTCGTATTCAAAAAGGCGATTAGTATCTCACTTGCTTGATCCTACCTACTTACTTTAACTAGTTTGACCGGAATCTCCTTCTTTTGGTTTTCCTCTCTACACAACTTCCACTCTTTTACAAAACGATTTCTCTGTGGACTCTTGCCGTGACCCTTCTGCCTCTTAACCCCGGCAGTTGGCTCATTGTGCTGCACCGTTGTGTCGAACTCAGTTCTTGCTGAGATCGCTGCTAGTGACAATGCTACTTAATAAAGATTAATGATTATAAGAAAATCAATGCCACTTCTGAGGTCGGCGAGGTCGCGTCTATTCGCAGCTATCTCTACATTGGCGGTAACTACACCGCTACCAGCAGCTATGTTCACCTGTACCATGAGCAGATGTACGTGGAGAAGCTGATCCCCGTCGGCGGCGCTACCCAAACTTACCCCATTGTCCTAATCCACGGCCAGGCTCAGACCGGCACTGTAAGTAAGACCTCAAGATTTCAAAGTTACCGGCGCAACCTTAACTAACATGGTCTATAGAACTGGCCCACCAAGCCTGATGGCACCCGTGGCTGGGCTTCCGATTTTTTTGACCAGAATTACGATGTCTACATAATTGATCAGACCTTTCATGGCCGCTCCGCTTGGCAGCCCTGCAATAGTGCTACCACGCTTCGACCTACAACGCTGAGATCATTCAGCAGCGTTTCACTGCCCCCGAGGACTACATGCTGTGGACCCAGGTCATGAATCACACCCAGTGGCCCGGCACCGGAAAGATGGGTGACGAGGTCTTCGACACTTTCTACAGTTCCAACGTCCAGTTCATCAACAACGCTACTTATCAGCAAATCACCGTCCAGAACGCCGGTGCTGCTCTGATGGACAAGATTGGCAAGCTCGTTGTCCTGATCGGCCTTTCTCAGGGTGGTATCATGCCTATTCTGCTGGAGCCTACTGGCCCTACATATGAGAAGGCTATCTTATCTAACGGCCCTGCCCGTGCTTGGGATCTGTCTGACGTCAAGCTGACCTACGATCTTGAGGTCACCGACCCTTCAACTGACCTGGTTTAGCAGAAGCACGAGTCCAAGGGCGAAAACTACGTATCGTGCATTTTGCAGGCAGAGGGCTCTGTTCGTGCTCTGAACCAACTTGGTTACCAAGCCCATTGGAGTCATGACCTCAGAGGCTTCTTATCACGCTCCTGACGACTACGGCACCGTCAACTACCTAAAGCAGGCCGGCTGCAGTCTGGTCCAGGGCCTTGATCTACCCGATATTGGCATCTACGGCAACGCTCATATGTTCTTTATGGAGGAGAACTTCCGACAGATCTAGGCTGTGCTGGAGGGTTGGATCTCGCGCGTTTAAAACAGGGCGGTGCTATGCGAAGACGTAAAGGAAGAGTACTCAAGTGTCTACGTTTTGCTAGTAGCTTATTCGCCTTGATTAACTATATTTTTACATCTTTATCGTTTTGTTTCGAATCTTTGCAGCTACCTCATTGACAGCACCGGCTAGCTTAGATCTTGTTAGTACGCAAAACTGTCATAAGCCAGTCTTATAAGTTCAAAGTTGTATTACAGGATTGTAAGATGGGGTCTTCTTTCGTTTTGTTATATTCAGGCTTGAGGAAGCAGGCTTTGGGTGTTCAATTCCTCACAACGTCGATATATATTGATTTAGGGAGGAAGGAAGGGCCAATGGCACTATGATAGCTGTTGGAGTATGAGAGTAGCTTGTCATCAATAGATCACTTTGGGATCACTACTAGTCGACTCAAGCTTTCTGGCGGCGTTGGTAAGACCAACTGATGCTTCTGCAGGAACTAGTATCCCTAGCTTCCGCTGCAGTCTACAAGTAGTCGAGCAACTGAAAGAACCTAACAGACAAAGTCGTTGACAAAGTGAGGCCCGACCAAAATTTAAGTTCGCGCAGTGGTGGGCTTGGTCAAGTTCTGGCCAACTTCAGTTGAGCTCAGTTTAGCTTAAGCTGGCTTGGTAACTTGGCCTCCCTTTGTCACTTTTCTTCCTCGCACGTTGTTCTTGATTAATTTCCATTCTGGCTAACATTTTGCGCTCATACTTTTGTTTTTCGCTATCTTTCACTTGATACTTCCACGCCCTTCTCATTACTAGCTATTAGCTAGTTAGCTTAGTATATACATTGTTTATTAACACTTTTGAGCCTCAGTCATTACTAGAAAGTAATTAACACCATAAAAACTATCATTCTGGATCCATCCTGATAGCCTTGTTTTCTGGGCCTCCTCCGCAGTTCCAGCCAGCTTGCTACTTGTCTTGTTCTGATCACTCTATGTCTCTTGAAATTGCCGTTTTATTCGCCGCTTATGCAGTTTCCTACGGTCGAGTTCATTTGCGACAAGACGGTCGATCACCTTCTTTTTCCTGCCTGCTATCTAGTCACTAGACGTGGAACACCCTTCCACAATCTGCTATAGAGCCAGCTCTCAAATTCCTCTCTTGTCTTCGCTATTCGAGTCTATACATAATGTATGCCGGACCCCCGGGAATCTTCTTCCTTCACAATTCTTTCTTTTCTGTAGCATACCAGGCCTATCTAGTTCTCAATATCTGATACCTAGCAAGAAGAAAGAGCTTCGGACTGCCTGACTAGCCGCCTCTGCCCTACGGCATGCTCCATCCTTCTAGCAAACCTATCTTTATTTCAGATCACTTCATAAATGGGTTAGTTTCCAGTTCTCAAGTAATAGGCCTTCTGCTTTTCCTTTCCTGCTGTTTTATATCAAACTTGTTTCCCTTCTCTACAAACAAGTCAGCCTCTCGCCTTGGCCGTTGGCCAACTTACTCTGACCCTGCACTGGTTCTTTACGTGACTGAATGTTATCGTCATCTAGGTACGTCTAATCTGGCGTAAGGTTTCTGCCCAGAAGTATGTTTTGGGCGATTGGCTCTCTGTAGCCGCACTTTTCTGCGCACTCTTACGGCTGGGCTTGATTCACGTCGTGCTGATCTGGGGCACGTCCAACATCTCCGCGGCTGCCCGTGCTAGGATCACATTCACTACTGAGGTCATCTACCGCCGCATGATTGGCAGCAAGCTGTCTCTGGTCAATCGTGTCTATTACAACTCCTAGTGCGTATCAGTCAAACCCCGTCTACTTGATATTTGTGATGTAATGACTGACAAATCTGCTTCGTCAAAGCTTGTGGTTACAGAAGTGTGTTCTTCTCGATGTGTATCAGCGCCTGCTGAACAATGTTGCCTGGAGAAAGCCTGTTCTCAAGGTTTACCTGGCACTCTTTTTTGGCACTTATGTCGCTTGCCAGGCCACCACCTTCAGCGAGTGTACACCCGTCAAGAAATACTGGCAAACCGTCCCTTTTGCTGGTACGTGCCTCTATCTATGTAGTTAATATGTGAAAGCCCTCTAACACTCTCTTCTCTAGAGGATCATGCGCCGAGGCCCAGTTCCAGCTTGTTGTCGTCGGCGTCACTAACATCATCACCGAATTTCATGTTGCTTATCCTGCCCATCTCTCTTCTGATCGGTCTCCAGGCTAGCTCCAGCCTCAAGCTGCAGTCAACATGTTTATTCACTTTAGGTGTGTTCATCATCGCTATCACCATTATTCGCTTACCCATAAACACCTTAAACAAGAGTGTGCAGTCCTCGCGCACTACATGGGCCAGTGTCGAGCTCTTCACGTCTGCTCTGGTCGTCAACACTCCGACCATCTACGAGATGAACATGCGCCGTGGCCCCATTGGTGGCATCATGCAGACTAAAGAGGTCTTTGTGTCCGAGCTTAGCGCTGTTGATGCCAAGAACAAAGGCCATTCCAGCCTGACCGATGATGGTGCCTCCAATCACAGCCAGAAGCACATCATGCAGTGAACTACTACCAAAGACCAGTACTTCTGTCTGTCTCTATCTACTCTTCGACTACCCCTATCCTTGCAGTCTCGTTCGCCAAACATATCCGTGGAGTGGTTGTTGTCTCTATCATCTACAACTATATTATACCCTACTCCTTTCAACTCTCGTGTCTTGTTATGCAATCGATTTCTAGATTCTGACTTCAAATTCCTTTTCAGAGATACCACAGATCGATCCCTTTTTACTCTCGATCTGCAACACTATATGTAACATTATATAATGAAATCCCACCTCAAGAGATGCCATTTGTTGTCGAGGTTATATATTTCAAACCATTTAGTTATCGTATTATATTATAGTGTCCTATTGAAGAAACATTATGTGCCTCACACTCGTGATGACTCTGGTGAAGACTACGAACGACTATATCTTTATGACATCTATTTCCGGACTGCAGGCACCGTACTATCTATGTATTTGGTGCCACAAGACGTAATTGAGATATATGTACAACATATATCAGAGCCTTTCCAGTCATGGAGAAGTCTTCGTATCTCGTCTACTTCCGTCTGTGATGTTCCTGTGTGGCGCCCGCGTTTTGCGATACGC